>JADKLZ010015473.1:2099-21893 GCA_021533235.1 Biomphalaria straminea | reverse complement strand
GGGGGCGAAATAATCTAAGAATAGGTAGAATCATAAATAATTAGTATATATTATTAACACAAGTAATAAGTTCGTATACCAATTGTGTGAATTCTAAACTAAAATTCGTTCGCCCCCGCACCCAAAATAGGACCGCCCCCCCACTCGAAAACTGATTGGGGCGGCGAAAATGATGCCACCCCCCTCCCGACCCCACCATATAGGCCAACATACCAGAGGGGGGGTGAAATCATGTAAAAATATGTAGAAATATTAAATAAATAGTATATTGTTACGATCGTCCTCTCTCTACTATCCAGACTCTCTGCTAACTCAACACAGCGAACTTCAAAGAACTGCACAACTCTCAGGGCTCAAAACTATCAGTGACATTTTAATACATCAAATGCATTACAAGTGGCAATCACATTAACATTAAAAACATAGCCTTGCTCCGGACTTCACACACCGTGCTGGTTCTGACTTCGCCTCGTACTGGTCACATAGCGAGGTAACGTGAAGTGCTCCGACTCTGACACACTCGCTCTTATATAGTCTCTACTGGCCTTCTCGAACTTTCTTGACCAGTCCAGTGGATCACTTTCCCCGTGACTTGCGTGCGCAATCGTCAAGCCGAACTGGCGTGTATTGTCACTGGTCACAGTTGACCTCTTGTACTGTGCTGAACTGGGGCGATTTGGGTAGGCTGAAACACACACACATAGCACTACCAACATCTGTGTCAGCAGGTTTACAGCATTGTCCCCTCTTTAAATCTGTCCGTCCCGGACAGAATCAATTTCATGCCGTGGGATGTGTAGTTTCATCGCTGCAGGTGGGGGTCGATCGGTGGGGGTGACCATGGGCTTGCCTCTTGAGTTAGACGAAGCCCTCAACGTCGCATTCTGCAAATGTCGCTTTCGTCGTCTTCTCCAGCTGACCTTCACCTGGTCGCACCGACATCGTGGTTGTAATGCGATGCACGTTGACCTCAGCAAACTTCGCCTTCTGTCTTTCGGTACTGAGGGCAGCCACTTTACACATGGGGAGGGACAGGATGCCAGGGCCGGTATCGCCAAGATCATCGGCCCAACAGTCTGCTTCAAATGGCTTTCTCGAAGAGGACTTTTGGGATGGGTCTCAGGCTCACAGGAGGGGAAATTATGGGACAAGTCACCATCTTCAGACTTGTATGCAGGACACGCCTGTGGGGCAGGTTGGTAACTCTCCACATGCAAAGGCTCATCACCTTCGGCATCAGGCTGCGCATCAGGCTTCATTCCACTAGTCTCAGTAGCGGAACAGTCGTCTGTTGGGTTGAGACCTTTTCGACCACTTTCTACTTGCAAGTGGGTCTCTGCTACGTCATCAGGTTTCTGTGGGCGTTCCTGATCATCACCAGGGTTTATCTCACTGGTCATGACCACTAGAAAAACATCAGCAGGTTCCAAACCTCGCCGGTAGCCTTCACCATGCAAATGTTCTTTAACAGCTTCATCGTCGAGTTGGTCGCAGCCATCACCACATTTCTTCTCATGGGAGCTACCTTCGTACTGCTTGCTATTAGAGTCACAGGAGGCACCATCTTCACTAGCATGGCCATTTAAGCAGCGCATTTCGTGGCTCTGGATTTCAACCACATCGTTCGAAGTTTTCATCTCGGGACTCACTTCTTTCGCTGAGGTGTACATCTGTCCTACCGTGGTACAGGTCTCGTTCTGTGAGTCACCCTTCAACACATTCCGAAGGTCCGCCAACTTCTGCTCTATAAATGTGTTGAACAGCTTCACTACATCGGGCTCTATCACGAACAAATAGGTGTCTGCATCTTCACCCTCTTCAGTCAGTTCTTCTCGGAGACGTGTCTGCAAGGTTTCCCTGTTTCCGACTGCCTTCAGCCCTCGCTCACGGAGTTCTCGTCTCAGTTCTTTCATTTCAAGCTCGCACAGCAGTTTCAGAAGAGCCATAGTAGATCCGATCCCACTTCTGACACAAGTGTTACGATCGTTCACTCTCTCTCTACTATCCAGACTCTCTGCTAACTCAACACAGCGAACTTCAAAGAACTGCACAACTCTCAGGGCTCAAAACTATCAGTGACATTTTAATACATCAAATGCATTCGTCCGCCCCCCACCCGAAGTTGGACCCGCCCCCCCCTATCGAAAGCTTATGGGGGGGGGGCGAAATTGATGCCACCGCCCCCTCGCGACCCTACCATATCGGCCAACATACTAGAAAGGGGGGGGGGCGAAATTATCTAAAAATATGTAGAAATATTAAATAATTAGTATATGTTATTAACATAAGTAATAAATTCATATACCAATTGTGTGAATTCTATGCTAAAATTTGTCCGCCCCCAACCTTAGGGGGGGGGTCGGAAGAGTGGGGGTGGCGATCGACACTACTGCCCTCCCCCTGGATCCGCCAGTGTTCTTAACGCCCTAATTGGCATTTCTCTCCAAGTAAACAAAGTAAAGTTTTATTTCTTTTTAGATTAAAAAGCCATGTATTGTACTGAAAGGCTGGCTTGCGTTTGTTTTTTGTGCGTTATGCAACCGTGTCTGCTTAATGTCAAGTTGACATGGTTAGTCAAGCATGTTCGTAAATCTATCTCTACACTAAAATAGTTACACAATATCCAGGAAGTAAATAGACCGTGCGCCCCACTGACTTTAACGACCGGGTCAGATCGTGACCTCCGTGACCCTATTTCCCGTTGGCTGTGGTCAGAATAGACGCCTTGATGTAGGCCTGTGTGCAGTCCATAACAATATGACCGCACGTTTTGCATGCAATAGTGTAATGTGTATGTTGAGTGGCGAAACAAGAAAATAACACATTGGCTTATTCATTTGGGAATCTTTACATTTTTTTTAAATTTTATTGTGTACTAGCTAAATTTTACCCGGCTTTGCTCGGGCTTTTCTTTCTACAAATAGCATGCATTTAGTCCCTTTGAATAATCAATAATGACGTGAACAAAAAAGATGATAACTTAAAAAAATAAATCAATTCATCCACTGCTGTGTGTGAGAAAGAAGAGCCAAGTCGTCCGCAATGTGGAGGTCATCTAACTGTTTCCACAGTGTCAACTGTATACCGTTCTGCTTCTGGTCAGTTACTGTCTTCATGATCCAATCTATGTCTAGTAGAAATAAGAAGGGAGTAAACAGCATTGTCTCACACCTGTTTGGACTTCAAATGCCTCTGTCTGCCATGCAATACTGTGCAAGTCATCCCTTCATATGACTTCTTGATGATTTTATTATTTTTTTCAGGCACTCCAAGGTGTCTCAAAAGTCTACAGAGGGTCTATCTGTCCACACTGTCTAATGCCTTCTCATAGTCTATAAAATTGACGTAGAGAAGGGAGTTCCATTCCATGGACTGTTCCAAAATTATACGTAGTTTTGCTATCTGATCTGTGCATGATCTCTCCTTTCGAAAGCCAGCTTGTTGGTCAAGGAGATGTGGGTCTACAGCATCTTTCATTCGGTTTAACAGAATGCGATTAAACACTTTCCCTGGAATAAACAGTAGTATGATCCCTCGATAGTTAGAGCAGGAACTAAGATCGCCTTTCTTTTGGGAGTTTGATGAGGTAGCCCTCCTTCTATTCTGGTGGCACTTCTTTTTCCCATATCTTTAGCAATATAAGAGTCCCAGCCTCCAAATGAGAAGAAAGTAGTTAATTTGATCTAGGTCATCAATGAAATGAAAGCTTTTAGATCTAATTTTAAAATAGTTATTGTTAATTAAAAGTATAGTCATGTATATAAGAGAGTATGCTATATGCGTAGGACGTAATCATCTTCTTTTTTGAAGTAACGTCTGTATTATATAAGAATTCTCATTAATTTAAATTAAAAAAAAAATAACACAAAATAGAGCTTAATTATTCGATTTATTATTCAAAGGTCAACATCTGTTTTTATTTTTGTGTAGCTATGTAAGTTCATGACACATTGACGCGTCTCATTGGTGACAAAAAAAGAAACCGCGATAAAATATAGTTTATAATTTAAGCAAACGCGTGAGTGCAACTGTAAATAAACATTGTTAGTTTAATTCTGTTTAGATATAGATATTGATTCTAAAAAGAAAATTGAATGCCTTAGTAATCTATAACTAAAAACTTTATCAGTATGTAGGTCAACAACATTCACGTTTTGTCAAGTGCGGGATGATGCATGAGAACAAATGTTGTTAACACGTATGTAAATTAATGTGTAGCGATGTTGTCAAGAGGTATCACTACGCTAAGTTCGTGACCTCAATACGCGTTGCATCGGTGAATTCTGTTGGGCATGTTAGCCGTGTAGGTGAAAAAAAAATACAATAGATCTAGCCTATATTTTAAAAGCAAATCGAGGGCGTGAATGTAATTGTTTATGTAATATTGTTAGTTTAATTTTGTATAGCTCTAATCCTAACAATTTGAATGTCACAGCAATCTAGTCAATAAATAAAAACTTGTGTGACACATTAGATTTGACCTAGATTTAGATAAAATAACCGTGTTTCGTACGTTGTTATCAGGTCTAAATGCGCATAAGTAAGTAAATCTGAAAGAATAAAAAGTAAATTAAAAATAAAGACTTAAAATTAAACCTAATCGGTAGTTGTAGGCTTAAATGTTATGAAAAAAAAAATACAATAAAAAGTAAATTGTATTATGTAAATAGTTTATTACTGTAATAATATGCATTTATAATGCGCGATATTATAAGTATGACATATTCATTTGTACCACTGCGCGACAAATATAGGCCTAATAGTGCCGTAAGTTAGTATAATTATGAAGCTATGGCCTACATTCATGAGATAGAATAGTTTAATAGAGTTTTTCAACTTTATATTTTTTTGGGTCGTAAGGTTTTTTTTTAGGACTACAATATATACACTACGGCCTACGTTAGTACGCAAGGAACATTTCTGCCAAGTTTTATCAATATTGGTCAAGCGGTTTTGATTTCCATTCGGCTCATACATACATACATACATACATACATACATAAATACGCCTTACTTATCCTTTTATATATTAGATTAGCGTTAATGTAAAAAAAAATATATTCCTTATTACTGAATTTATTTCCACAATGTTAAAAAATTGTTAAAGCAGTAAGCGTAGAGTTAGATAATTATAACTAGATCTTCTAGATACACCCCCCACCCAAAAAAAATATGAAATGTTTGTAAAGTTTGATTAATCTTTTTTATTAGCGGCTCCCGTAAGGGGAAAAAGCCGCTATTAGGTTTGTGCAAAATGTCCGTCTGTCCGTCTGTCCGTCTGTCCGTCTGTCACACTCAGGGCGCCGAAACTAGAAGAGATACGAAAAATATTTTTTCACCATTAAATGCGGCTTGAAAAGTTTAGGTGCAACGGCTACTTTTAGTTTTCTAAAAGCAAACCGTTTAATTTATAAAAATTATTATGCAAGCGATTTTTTAATAATAAAACACCAATTGTGAAGCAATTACGTAAATCTAAGGGAGGAAATGTTACTATATGAAATGCTCTTGGCATGTAGATATCAAGCACATTTTTTAAAATGACTTTCTGTCTGTCTGTCCGTCTGTCCGTCTGTCAGACTCAGAGCGCCAAAACTAGAAGAGATACGAAAAATATTATTTCACCATTAAATGCGGCTTGAAAAGTTTAGGTGTAACGGCTACTTTTAGTTTTCTAAAAGCAAACCGTTTAATTTATAAAATTAATTATGCAAGCGATTTTTTAATAACAAAACACCAATTCTAAAATAATTACGTAAATGTAAGGGAGGAAATGTTACTATAAGAAATACGCTAGGCATGTAGATATCACACATATTTTTCAAAATGATTTTTTAGCAGCGGCTTTCGTGTACTAGCGTAAAGCCCGGAAATGACATGATTCTAAACTAATTTCTTAATTTTTTTAAAAAATCAGATTTTTTAAAATAAAATTGTTTAATACCCCCATTAGAATGGAACTATCATATTTTTGTGCGTTTTGTCTGTTGGTTGGTCTGTCCGTCACGGTTAGAAAAAAACACTAAAGGCTTTTGAAAATATGATTTAACCTTTACTGTTCTTTCAGAAATATTGCGATAGTTTAAGGATGGGAGCATACAGAAATTGAGCCAGGGACTTAGAAGGAACATCCAAAACATCTTGCGAATAGGCGGATCTGACAGGAATCCGACTCCGACTGGGGCCGCCTCTGAGTTTGTGTATTACACAAACTCTCTTTGTAATCTTGTTTTAGTTTAAAACTTCATTTTGAAATGTACACTATGAAGTAGATAATAAGGCGTATCTATGTATGTTACGAGTAGAAATTAAAACCGATTTAACGATCATGATGAAACTTGGCATAGATATTTATTGGGTGCTAACTGGAACCGTATTGTATGTATTCTAGCCCTAAAACAAACTTAAAAAAAATAACTTTAAAAAAAATTACCCGACTCTAAGAAAGTATTTCTTTTGTTAACGGATTTAGGCCATAAGTATTATCGAAAGGATCCAGATCTTGATCTTTGTACATATATTTTTTCACTTTCACTCTTGAAAATTACAAAATATAGTAATTTCAATATTTAAAATAATTGGTCTTTCAAAAGCATTTTAAAATTCTTTCCTGGTATCTGAGAAGTTAGAAGACTTGACGTATATTATTATAAACCCATTCATTTAACAAATCAGATAAACCAGTTTTAATTGTACTTTATATACCATTTATGTTGCGCTTAGAAGGGTCGTTCTTAAATGACATCACACAAAAGATGACCTTTTTTTTAACACCGTACCCCTTGTCACAAAGTGTCTCGAATTCTCAGACTCCCCCCCCCCTCTACGTCAGGTCACTAAAAAAAAATCTTCTCACTTGCGTTTCCCTAAACTACAAGGACTTCGTTGTCTTTTTTTAAAAATAATTCTCAACCCCCTCACCCCTAAAGCCTAGCGCCATTTACGAACGACCCCCCCCTTTTTATTTTAAACAGATATAAATGTATCAGTTTATTGGGTAAACCAATTTTCTCAAAAATTAATTTTATTTTAGCGGCGAAGGAAAAAAACCTAAACAGGAAGTTTAGCTTAAGTTTAAGATACATCGAAATCTAATCCACTAGATTAGTAATACAGAATCTAAGACCCGCATACCGCGAGTAATATCAGGTTAGTTAGTGATAAACTTCAAGTTTGATTCATTTATTTTATTTGAAACTTAGTTTTTCGCGGCCCCGCAAAAGGGGAAAAGATGCTATTTGTTTTTTGTGGGGTGTCGGTCCGTGCGTCTGATTGTCTGTTCGTTGGTCCGTTCCGATTAGATCTAAAAAAAAAAACATGAAGATAAAATGAACATCGGGCTTAATGAAATTTTAGATCATTCAAAGTTCGGATGCAAAGGCTACTTTTATTCTTTTCCTAAAGTTAACCATCTAACTTAAAAAATGATATATGAAAGCAGAATTCACAAAAATAATACACCACTTTTCAAAAAAAAAAAAAAAGGGTAGGTAACTTTAAACAAAAAGTCACAGACTTCTTCATTACTAACTCATGCTTCACTCATAAATTCGCGCATTGGTAAAAAAAAAATTCATCTAAGGTTTTAAATGTTTGCGTTATGGTCAAACGGAGCTTCTCTATGCCGATGATTGCTCCCTGCTAGCTCACAATGAGAATGACCTCCAAACGCGGTAAACGAATTTGCCTACGCTGCCACCTCTTTCGGCCTATCTATAAACCTCGGGAAAACAGAAGTCATTTTCCAGAAGTCACCCAATGAAACATACTCAGCACCAATGATCACAGAAAACGGACAGCCCCTTAACGTGATAGACCACTTCACATATCTTGGTAGCATAGTGTCAAATGACGCCTCACTTTCAAGGGAAGTTGATAACCGTCTGGCCAGTGCCAGTAACGCTTTTGGACTCCTACAGGCGAGAGTTTGGAAGAACAAATCGCTTCGCCTACCTACAAAAATAAATGTCTATCAGGCGGTGGTTCTCTCAACCCTCCTATACGGCTCTGAGACATGGACACTATATAGAAAACAGCCAAGACTCCTTGAGCGCTTTCACCAAAGATGCTTGCGCTCCATCATGGACATACGATGGCAAGATCGCACTACAAACAGCGATGTCCTTGCGAACGCCGGTATGGACAGTATAGATTGACTTCTTATGGTCCGACAGCTACGCTTGGCAGGGCACGTATCCCGTATGGGAGACGAACGTATGCCAAAGGCGTGAGCTAAAAGGTGGTCGACGTAACAGAGGCGCCCCACGGAAACGCTTCAAAGACCAGCTTAGGCGTCAACTTTCCTTGGCTGATATAGAAGAGAGCACCTGGCTGCATGCGGCGTCGGAACGAGACAGCTGGAGGTCACTCACAAAGGCCGCGGGATACACATTTGAGACCAAAAGAAAATCTGCCGCCGAGGACAAACGTAGACGACGAAAAGAAAATCTAAACCGACCACCTGCGGACAATGGTTTTGCTTGCCCTGGATGTGGCAAAATATGTAGATCACAGCTAGGACTGCACAGCCACGGGAAACACTGTATTCCTCACTAATCTTCGGACTCGAAGTCAAGCCTAATATTATTATTATTATTATAAAAGAACGAGTATTCTTTCTCTGGCGCAGCCAGGGTCGAGTTTCGTTAAAGGGAAACAAAATTCATTGTAGTCCCTTTATCAGTTTCCACTGAGGAATTTTCTGGTGAAGTGGCAGGTCTGCAGCAGTACCGCCCTCTGACAGGCAACGAGAATGTTCCTAGGAATGCCAAGGGCCTTGAATTATTACAGAGCGTCTGTCTACAACATTCTGCTCTGTAAGGCTTAGATTGGGATATAATTTGTTGACTTCCTGGAAGAGTTTTTGCCTGTAGCCTGGGAGAGGTGTATCATCACAGTTGTTTACACGGAAGAACGATTTGATAATATCTATATTCATTTCTCTCGTCCATTTGATCCTTTTGGCTCCTCTTGTTCTACCGCCAACAGCACCTCTCAATTGTGTGGGGTGCGAGTCAGGGAGTAGATCGACCTCTTGTGTTTGGTCGTGAGGTTGCGAATTACCTTCTGGAAACACTCGACTCATTGGTGAATAATAATATATTTAGACTCTACCGCCTGTGTAATGTATTCCTTATTCATCATTGTCCTGAAAGAAGCAATGGGTCCGTTCTATTTCTTCTCAAAATACGAATCAGAGAGAAGAGAAACACGCCATAGCTTCCGGCGGCCATTATTATTATTATTATTATTATGTTTGAAAAGAACGAGTATTCTTTCTCTGGCGGAGCCAGGGTCGAGTTTCGTTAAAGGGAGACAAAATTCATCGTATTCCCTTTATCAGTTTCCACTGAGGAATTTTCTGGTGATGTGGCAGGTCTGCAGCAATACCGCCCTCTGACAGGCAACGAGAGTGTTCCTAGGAATGCCCAGAGCATAGAAGGTATCTGTGAGGTCAGTTGTTATTATCCCCTCGGTTGATATGACAATGGGGTATATTGTTATTTTAGATAACTTCCATAAACGCTTAATCTCCAAGCCTAGGTTCACATACTTTCGCTTTTTTTCCAGCTCAGTTTTTCTTACGTTATGAGATAGTGGTACGGCAATGTCAATCATGACAGCGGCTTTTTCTTTTTTATCGATAAGCAACAGATCAGGGCGATTAAAATCTACCGTTTTGTCGGTCAAAATAGGCCTATCCCAGTACAGCAGGTGATCAGTAGACTCGAGAACCTCTTGTGGTGAGTATTTGTAATAAGGAGGAGTATCCTTCCCGATCAAATTGTGCGTCAAAGCCAAGTGCTGGTGTATTAACTTTGCAACTTGGTTATGGCGACCTAGGTAGGCAGATTCCGATAGGGCAGGACATCCTGCCATAATGTGTTCAATCGACTCACCCGCATTTCCACATTTTCGGCATTTGTCGACAACATTGAGTTTTAGAATATGCTTTTCGTAATTTTTTGTCCTAATTACTCTGTCTTGTATAGCTGTAACAAAGCCTTCTGTTTCAGGATAGAGATGGCCTGCCTTGAGCCATGCTAAGGAAGCAGCCTTGTCGATGTTGTCCCCATGTAATAAAGCCGGGAATTTCCCATGGAGTGTTTTTTCTTCCCATTGGCGAATCTCATGGCCTACGTCGTCCAGACCGATATTAGCATCTACATTGTGTAGGTTCAGAGGGGTTGCATCGGAGTCGTATTTGCGTAAGAAGGAAACTAGTTCGTTTCTGGAGGCGTGCAGTTTTGATCGCATTTTTGATACCTGCGTCTTACACAGTCTGAAGATGTTCTGCAATCCACGGCCTCCATCTTTCCTGGGTAGGTATAACCTTATGGTGGAGGACTTTGGGTGCAAGCATCGGAATTTGGTTAACAATTTCCTCGTCAGCCTGTCAATGTCATGCAGGTCGGTGTCAGTCCATTTAATGACGCCGAAAGTGTAGAGGAGCACTGGGACGGCCCAGCTATTTATTGCACTGATAAGGTTACTGCCAGACAGTTTGGTGTTGAGGATCTTATTAAGCCTTTGCCTATATTTATCAAGGAAGTCCTCTTTTAATTTTTTATGGTTTATCTTGGCATTCTGATTTATTCCAAGATACTTATAAAGAGATGCAGAGTTTAACTCCTCGATGCCTTCAAATGCAATGTTGGTGTTCGCTGCCTTGCCCTTTTTGATGCTTATGATGCCACATTTGTCCAGGCCAAAAGACATACAGATATCGTCACTGAAGCATTTCACCGTTTTGATTATTATTATTATTATTATTATATATATATATATATATATATATATATATATATATAAATGTAAATACATGTATATATAAGTATATGTATATATTGTATGCATATGGTTAGGGTTTACTGGGTGCTAGGGTTAGGGTTTGGAACAAAACCGCCCACCCCACTCCAAAGTTCTGGATCCGCTAGTTGTTGTTACTCGGTTTGAGTTTTTAAACGTCTTGTCTAAACCTAGTTTAAAATTTACAATACCTAAACTTAAGTGAAAGATATTGTCTACCCTTTTAAGGCGAAACAAAATCAATCTCTCACGCCCAATGTACCATTCGACTATTGACGTTTTTGAGTAAACAGAACAAACCCACTACGAGACGTCTTCTAAAAATGAGGTTGATCCTAGCACAACAAGCCTTTTAGAAACTCTTATAAACAACTGTAGTTTTCCCCTTTGTGTTTAATTAATCTATATAATCCCATTACCCCATTGATATTAGTAACTAATTATTTTTACAATTCTTTAAAAAGACTTAATCAGGACCTCAGGCTCGGAAGCCAAGTGCATAACCACACCACCACCATTCCTCCTAAGACTAGTAAGCAGTTTTACAAAAAATCCTTAAAATGTTTAGACAGGACAACCTATAATTTCAAAATAACCTCTCTGAACATACAAAAGAAACAGAAGGTAAAGGATATATAAAACAACAGTTCAAAGTCATCCAACTTCTTAGTACTAAAAAGTATAATTGCAATATTCCCGTTCGAGACAAATATGGAAAACTTGATTAAATGAATAGCTTGAAAGAAAATATTCGAGAAGTTCTCAATAGACTGAAACCTCTGAATCCACTGGATGTAAATGTAGGATCAACACTTAACATAAACATTGAGAAATATTAAAGAAAGAAATACGGAATGCACCCAGACAAATGAAGACATGTAAAGCAGCTTGTATTGAATTCTTAAAGCAGGAGGAAGTGAAATATTTGACCAACTGCACAATCGACTCAACAAACTTTGGTTAACATAAACACCTCCAGGTTAGCGGAAAAAAAGCTTGTTAATAAAAGTACCAAAAATTGAAGATCTATCACAATTTGAGAAATAGCGTGGCATCACTTCGTTGTTTTTATGTTAATTTCGGAGAGCCGTGTAGGTAATTTTTTTGGGTGAAAAGAATTCAAATGTTTAGTAGGCCTATTAGTTCATTCAAACTCACTAATGTTAAAAAAGGTGATGTAAATCTGCGAAATATTTTTTTTGTTGATGATATTCGCAACACTTTCACTCATAAAAATATGAAGCCACAATGATTTCACGATAATCAAAGATTTTGAACTTAAAGTAACGGTCAACCTTAGCTAATGATTTATTTCTTACGGATTCACATAAACCTTGACATTTCAAGCATATTTGAGACAAGTATAAGAGAATGATATATATATAGCTCGTTTAAGAGAATAAGATGTGTGTCTCTGTGATAAAAATAAATTTAGCCCCCTCTAGGTATCACTCGGGTCTAGGCATTTGATTATTTTTTTTAAATTTTATTTTATCCTCAAAACTTAGCCCATATGGCTATTTAAAGCAATAGTACCACCCCTACTACCACCCCCTCTCTCTCTAGGCAGCGATGTCAGGCTGTATCTCTCTAATCTGACGCATGTCTAGCCAGTCTATTGACAGAAGTAAGTTCCCCTTTCTTATTTGGACAAACTTCCTGGGCGGTGTCTTTAAGGTATTCTTTGGACGGAGGTCACCTTCCCCCTCTTTTCACCTGGCGGCGTCTCCCTTACCCTCCCCCGTTCGGGGAACGGACCACTATAAAGGAATTCTTTCGACTCAACAACAAAGACAGTTTCGCGCACCTAATCTCCGCCGCGTCAAACAAACAGTCTCAGTCGCCCGGCCATATGGGTGATAAAAAGGGAAACGAGTCTTTCGTTTCGTTGTCATTCGATAAGAGCCTATCCCTATGTCCATACATGATACTTGCGATCAAGGTCAAGCGTTAATCTTCTCCTAGGCACGTCAGACAACCTAAATACCTTGGATGCTCCGCCTCCTGACTCACACGTGTAAAAGATACCGGATTTCCTATTTTCATCTCATTATCTTTCTGGAGAACTGAGAGGAAAGATCCATATCTTGGTTGAGCCCTACGCTTACTATATTCATTTCATTTCATTCCTTACTTTGGATTTGGTGGTATGTGCTTAATTATTTGCTATCTAGTATATTTATTTATTTGTGCGTTTATTTAGTGCATTATACTTGTGTACATATTTGTGCATTTCTTATCTTGGATTATCTTTTATTACAGGCTACATCCACTTGAAGCTCTATCTATTACCAGTCTGCTGAAACCAGATCTGAAGTTACCAGCCTTACCTACTATACACAAGAGTCCAACCAACAATCGATAGCCAGAAGACCCGTCAATGCAGCTACGTATCGTTGGACTGCCCCGTGCGCTATGATTGATCACGCCAGCCCAACCGCAGACAACGTCAGCATAAGCCATACCAGTCTCGTTGGAGCTGCACGTGACTTAAAGCTAAGCAACCAGCCTAATAACACTCAGACTACTTGTTTCTCATATCTTATGATGATAGTCTGGTTTATGTAAATAATTAGGCCCCACCTTAACCCTGTACAGCATTTTACTTATTTTACCTTTCTATTATTAAACTATACATATATTTTACTTAAACTGTATTTGTTGCCTGCATTCATAAAGCTGTGCCTGTACGTCTATGTGCAAGTTAAGGTCCTCACAATCTTAAAACCCCCTAGACATATAAGCGGCCACCATCTTTGACCTACTTGTCACAGCATGTCACAGCTCTAAACCTTGCTTACGCTGTCATTCTATTATTTTCCTTTTCTAGGTCCAAAGTCACAACCAAACGTTCACGTTTCCTCTTCGAGCTCGACTGATCCTATCACATTTGCGACCACGGTGACATAACCTTCACCTATCTATTCTTGACGCGGAGAAACTGTCCTAGTACAGGAGCTGCTCCAGATTTCGACTGCTGGGTATTTCTTGCCAAACCTAACCCGCCCCTCACATCCGGACAAACTTCCCTCTTTGCGATGCATTGTATCACGTCTCTCTTTTATTAAGATCATCCATATGACAAGCCCTTGACATTTCTTGGTGTGACTTGTTATCATTTCAAGTAAATCTAAATTGGGAGGGGATGTGTAATCTCTCACTCCCACCGTTTTGCCAATCTCTTCCGTATTTTTATTAATTCGACTAGTTCAGAAATCGACACGCTTCTTCAGTTTTCCAGCTCAGTAAATTTATTCTTTTTATTTCTAGTGGAATATCTGGTTGTGCTTGGTAAAAATCCGAACTTGATCATATTTCTTCGTAACTGGTTTTTGTGTTAGATGTGTACATTGATTTTTTGTCAACCTCATTTTTTTTGTTTGTAAAATATATATATATATATATATATATAATATAATATATTATATTATATTATATTATATTATATATATATATATATATACTAGTCGAACGGCGGCATAGAATACGCCGCTATTTTGCAGGGCAGGCCTTAGGCACTACAACATATGCGACCGCAGTGGGTCCCGCACTTTCTTTGGACCCACGCTAATTTTTAGGTGTATAAATTATTATATTAAACCATTTTATAACATATGACAGATTTCCCGCGGCCTTTGATTTACCAGGAGCCCATGGAAATCTCCTGAAATCGCAAAAGTCCTGGAAATCTCCGAAAAAATCTTTTGCAGAGTAAAAGCATAGACGCATAAGACATAAATAAATATAGACTGGAAAAAGGAAGTAACTTCATGTAACTTGAAAACATAAATATCTATTGTATTCGGAATTCTGAATTATGAGAAATGTAAAAAATGCATGATCTTCAGTCTTAGAGATTAAACAATATTTTAGACATAAAATAAAGTACACACAATTGCAATTCACGGTTCTATCTTCATAAAACTCTCTTATTGGCCAGTCTATATTTATTTATATTTGTTTGTGAATGAAATGGTGCGGATTTGGATACATGATTTTCCATTCACACCTTGCTGCGTCATGAGATCTTCCCATTTTACTTGTTGCTTATTAAAATCGTTCGTAAAGTAAAAGTAAAGTTGAAAGAAATATCCGGAAATATATAGATAAAATTGAAAATGGAAGCGTACAAGCCTGTTGCTATGGACCTTAAAGACCTCTGCCTATCTGCATTTGCTCACGAGGGAAATGTGAAGTTCGACATCTGCATCCAGAACTTGAGCATGAACTGTACGTGCAGCGAATCACATAGGGAATGTGGATGCCAAGAAAACCACCAACAAGGCATGTGTAATTCTGCCATCATCATCGACATTGGCATGGATGAATGTCGGTCAGCCCAATCTAAACTTGAGCTGTCAAGAAGAAGACATCTTCAACATGAGCTTGAGGAGACCTATCTCCTGGACGTGAGACTGTTAGCTGTGGATGAATGCGGCATATCGGACTTTGTTTGCAACGTGGTTGCATGTGAACCTGCAGCTTCCATGAGAGGCGTCTGACGGGAGGGTCTGCTGAAACAGCGTGTCTGATAAACGGCTGTGCTGACGAAAACAGTGCTTGACACTATCTCTCTGTGTGTAAAAGGACCACGTCATCGTCTCAACAACAGCCTGGTCAACTGGAGAAAGAGAAAGCGGCACTGGAGGAAAACAATGCGGATGGCTTTGTGGGGAACACCCTACATGCCGTCTGTGGCTCCCACTGATCGACCTCCACCTGAACTCTTAAACTTTTGCTGCAGTGTTTCTTTTCGGGACGAAAAGTGCTAAGACGGGGGCAATGTAATGACTCTGTAATGCGCACCGCCATCCAGGCTAGTGCACAGGTGCGCACCTCTAGTGAACGGACTAGAACTGGATATTGACATTGTTGATAATAACGACTTCCGCCCACGTTGAGAGCCAAGATAGAGAAACAGTGCTAAATGAAGTTGTTGTTTTATGTACCTGTGATGTCATGTAAATAAACATCGTTGTCCTCGTTGAGTTGCCTTCCTTGAAGTTATTACAATATGATGTAAAAGAAAATTATATTAATATTATATAGATCTTGAGAGATATTTTAAAAGATTGTTTTAGATCATATATATATAAAATCTAATGATTTAATTTCAATTTAGATCTTATATTCTTTTTTTATATGTTACAGACGTAACTTCAAAAAAAGAAGATGATTACGATTACGCTGTCATTCTATTATTTCCCTTTTCTAGGTCCAATGTCACCACCAAACGTTCACGTTTCCTCTTCACGCTCGACTGATCCTATCACATTTGCGACCACGGTGACATAACCTTCACCTATCTAGCCTTGACGCTAGATAATTTATCTTCTTTTCTTCTATGTTATAGACGTTACCTCAAAAAAGAAGATGATTACTATTCGATGCTTACAATGATTCGGCCAGGTGATGGAAGAGGTTGGTGAGTGTGTGTTTGCAGGTCTGACAGTCTCTTTCATGGCAAAGTGCTAGGTTCACACGTAATGTTCTGGAGTGTGCACGAATATGTCTTGTAGGTTTTGGTCTTATCTAAATATTACAAGAGGTGGGGACAAAAAGACGTCGCGACAATGATCATTGGCTAGGAAAATGTTGATGCTTTTCAAAAAGATATTTTTTGCTTTCACATTGCGTGGGAGGTTGGTAAATATCAATTCGGGCCTCTCAACATTGCCAGATGTCGTTTTTGTCTTGAAAGCATGTAAAGTTTTGTAAAATAGCTCGAGGGTACCCACCATGCAAGAAAAACTAATTTACGAAGATTTTGTAGTGAAGTTATAACAATACCTGTGTATAGTATCTTTGTACTAACTTGTTGTAGAGAAAGAATATTGGGTTATGTCTATTTATAAGTCTAAACCTTTCATTCTAGTTCTGGAAGCTGTATAGATGATACATAAGGAATAATTAAAGTTATTGATGAACTTAATAAATTGTATTTGTTCATACTCTGTCAGAGATGTAATGCCAAGCCCATCGTCAATATACCTCCTTCGTACAGGAGACCCATAGCTAACCAACTGAAACCGTGAATTTGAATGACTTGGACGTAGCGTCAAGATTTATGGTAGATTCAATGAAGATAATTCGCACACAGCCGTGAAAATCCACAAATTTAGTGACTATGATCAAGAAGCTATATTTTGGATAGTTTCAAAGACGAACATTCGCACTCAGCCGTAAAAAGTCTAAAATTTAGTTAGATCTAAATTTACGCAAAATCACTAGCATCTAGATGAGATAATTGGTAGCAGTGAAGATAATTACTAACCAAAACTAACACTGTTAAACCGTGAAAAGTTCGAGAATGTCCTTCACTTACATCGAAAGTCTAGATATATAGAGTCTTTGTTTTTGGTATATTAAAAAAAATAGCACACAGCCGAATTACGAATTTGAGTTACTTGCATCTAGAGTCTAGATTTACAGTAGTTTTAAT
Source organism: Biomphalaria straminea (assembly GCA_021533235.1). Lineage (NCBI taxonomy): Eukaryota > Metazoa > Mollusca > Gastropoda > Planorbidae > Biomphalaria > Biomphalaria straminea. Next base: position 4,642 of record JADKLZ010015473.1, on the reverse strand, counting down.
GAAGATAATTTGCACAAAGAATTGAAAAGTCCGAGAATATGTGTGACTTAATGTTTTGATTCTCTATGGCCTAATTAGGCTTCTCTGCACATCAACAAAAGTATCTGACAACAAGAGCTTTAAATAATCCTGTATTTAAATGATTAGATAACAGCCAATATAGGACCACTGGTTCCACAATCAACTAATAAAATTTTAACACTGATTATCATTGTACCAAAGTTCACTATTTCTCTTTGTTCCTCGACTTGTATGTTAATTTAAAGACTCCACCAGTACCTCATGACTTTTGTTTATATGACAATATCACATTCATATTTGTGTGTAATAGCATTATTATTTCTTGCCTATCAACAGCCGTTGAACTGTGTGATTTGCATTAGATCACGTGTGTCAAACACACGCCGACGCCAATAGGATTATAACAAAAAATGCAAATAGCCTTGAAAATGTCCTCGAATATAGTGACTTAGCTCTCTATATATATACCCTAAAATTTCTGAAACCAAGTAAAACTAATTAATACAAGTGAAGATAATTAATAACCGAGATTAACCATGGGAAACCAAGACAAATTTGCAAATTTGAGTGCCATAAATCTATAGTTCAGAATTATGTTACATTACAAGATATGTATTTCACACACAGCCAGGAAAAGTCTGAGAATTTAGTGACTTAGCTTCAGATTTAAGATAATTCACTAGAATATAAAGAAGATAATTAATACCGGTGAAGATAATTTCTAACCTTGCAAAAAAGTGAAAATCTGCGAATTTTAATGAGTTGTATATAGAGTCTAGATATAGGGTAGATTCCATAAAGATAATTGTGCAAGCCGTGAAAAAAATCGCAAATTTAGTTACTCACTCACATTGTAAAACCGTGAAAAGTAAGTAAATTGTATTTGTTCATACTCTGTCAGAGATGTAATGCCAAGCCCATCGTAAGTGAATTTGAGTGATATAGATCTGGAGACTACATTTGCGGTAGATTCTTTTAAGATAATTCGCACAAGCAAAAAAAAAAAATGGACGAATTTAAGTGACATGTAAAGTCTGGATTTACGTAGATTTAATGAAGGTAATTAAAACACATTTTCGAAAAGTGACTTACATCTAGAGCCTAGATTTACGGTAGATTCAATAAAAATATTGATACACAGCCTTGAAAAATCTACAAATTTAGTAACATAGTTCTAAATTTACGCTTAATAAGTAAAATCTAATTAAGATAATTGGTACCAGTGAAAAAAATCACTAGAATATAGAAATATAATTTTTCCAGAGATGATATATACTAAACAATACTAACCCTGTAAAAACATAAAAACTGAGAATTTTAATGTCTTACATCAAGAGTGTAGATATGAGGTAAATTCAAAAAAGATAATTCGCATGCAACCGTGAAACGTTCGCAAACTAATCGGAAATAACCCTGTGAAACCGTGAAAATTCCGCAAATCTGAGTGGCTTTGGGCTAAAGTCTACATTTATGGTAAATTAAATGAATATAATTTGCATACAGTCGTGAATAGTCTGCGAAATCTTTTAAACTTTGCTCTAGATTTACGCTCTAATTACTAGAATATTGCTACAATAATTGGAACCAGCAAAGATATTTATTAACCAGGACTAGCCCTATGAAAACCCAAAAAGCCATCAAATTAAGTGACTAATATCTAGAGTGTCGTTTTTTTTTTTTGTAGATTCAATCAATATATATCGCACATATAGGTGAAAAAACTGCGAATTTAATTTTTTATTTTTAGAGTCTAGATTTACCGTAGAGTTAATGAAGATAATGTTATGATTCTTTCTCTTTAAGTCAGTCGTTCTGTAAATAATACTCAATAGAGATCAAAACAAATTAAGAACCTAAAATCAAAATTATCTGACATTTTAATAAACAGACAAAAGACAATACAAGACACTTGGCAACACACTCAACTACTAAAAATGTTACACCTTACGTCACCGTACTAAACTCTACTGTCTCTATTTATTTATGTACTCGTATGTTAACATAAGGACTACAATAAGACCGACTTCATAACCGACTAACCGACTGACTGTAGCTGCACTTTTCTAAATATTGTGTTTTGTCCAAGCAGGCTTTCAATCAAATACAAAAACACAGGTCATATTTTTGTGTAAGAGCATTACTATCCATTGTTCATCGACAACCGTTAACCTCAGTGATTTGCCAGAGCTCATGTGTGTCAGCTTAACTTACAGTTAACCCTGTGGCCACGCCAAAAAGATATAACGATAATTTGCACACAGCCATGAAAAGTATGCAAACTTGGTGACTTTTCTCTATACTAACGCTTAATCACTAGACTTTAGTGATAAATATTGGTACCAGTAGAGAAATTTGTTAACATAGAGTATTTCTGTAAAAAAAAACGATAAAAATCCGCGAATTTTATTCATTCAGATCTACAGTCTAGATTTACGTGGATTTAATCAAGAAGATTCGTACTAGCCGTGAAAAGTTTGCGAATTTAGAGACTTATATCTAGAGTTTAGATTTACGATAGTTTT
>JADKLZ010015463.1:47083-58222 GCA_021533235.1 Biomphalaria straminea | reverse complement strand
TTTGTTTATTGTATAATCTTCCTCACCAGTTTGTAGGTAGGACAGACCAGATGTAGAGTAAATTCCTAGACAATTAGATATCCACACATTTGATAAATGAAACATAAAATGTGTGAATAGACTGAAAGGTATTTATTTCCACATTATTTGTGTTGCTGTAGACGTCCTGGCGCAGTCTCTCAATCATATGTTTCTCTCGTCTGACACTCTTCCCTCGACTTGAATCAACATTGCCCCCCCCCTTTTTTTTTATCCGCTCTGCTGTTTCTTTTCTCGTGCCATTGGTTCTAGAATTGACACGTTAGAATTCCACGCCTCTGCCTGCCCCACTCTCCACTACCACTTGCTGGAAAGTGAAGCATGTAGCGGGAACCTCCATTATGGCTCATGTCCATTCCCTGCACGTGGACTTGATGAATGGTGACCGAACGATCTGTAGAGAGGGTATCAGGTCTAGTTTGTGGGTGGGAGAGGGGTAGATGGGGGGGGGGAAGGGGGCACATGCTTTCTGTTCGTACACAAGTAGTATTGTCCTAGCAAGTTCATGGTGTGACATCTTAAGCATCTTTAAAGATTATCTCGAACTTTCTCTTATATTATTTCGATTGTTCATTGAAACTCAGTGAACTATTGTATAAATAGTAGGCATTGTTGAAACTTGTGAATTGAGATATTGAAAATATATCGGTATGTTTGAGCCATTAGATCTACCTATCAGCGTATTTGGATCATTCGTTCGACATTTTTGTTTGTCAGTGATGTAACAAAATAGCACACTTGTACTGAATGAATGGAATGCACGCAAATGCTATTCTGTCATGTTCCGCCTCTGAATAACATCCTTTCATGCAAGTGTTTCGCCCCCTGAGTGCCATACTGTCATCTATGTGTTTCGCTCCTAAATGCCATACACTCATCCAAATGTTCCTCCCCTGAATGTCATCATCATCATGTCATCCAAATAATCCGCCCCTGAGTTTTCATACACTCATCCAAATGTTCCGCCCCTGAATGCTATCTATTTATTCAAATAATCCGCCCCTGGATGCTCCCACTTATCCAAATGTTCCGCCCCTGAATGTCGATACACTCATCTAAATGTTCCGCCCCTGGATGCTTCCACTTATCCAAATGTTCCGCCCCTGAATTTCATACACTCATCCAAATGTTCCGCCCCTGAATGCCATACACTCCACCAGGTTTTCTGTTGTCCTGTCATCCAGCAGTTTGATCTCGAGACTGAGAGAAATGACATCCCTTGCATGATTAGCACCTGTTGAAGTGAAGTGTCTAGAATGTAATTAGACAGGTGGGCAGCATTGAGTTCACCTAATCTGTATCACCTGGAGCACGTCCACTAGACACGTAGCAGCGTCTTGTACAATTCATTGGGCTTTTGTTCATCTTAGAGATATTACACTAATTGAATTCGAAACGATTTGCTTAGATTGAAATCAAGCTTTCTTTTTCCTCCTTTTTTTTATCAATTTCAAAGCCTGTATATACTTTAAGAAAGTTAAGATTGCATTGGAAGTTAGTTCGAATTTCAATGGCCATGTACTCCCTCCAATTTTTGTATGACCTAACGATATATAAAGTATAGAACATTTCTTTATACTATAGGTCCAGCTCTCTTTGTAATTAGACTGATGACATTTTGTAGCTAGAAAGTACAACCATGAGCGTGTTTGATAGTGCATGTTTGTGTTTATAACTAAGTCTCCGCTTAAAGTACTTCTTGCTTAACGTTTCAATCCAGAAAATTAGAAATATACGATCTTCGGAAGGTTCTCATTTGAGAGACACATTTACGTGGCAGCCGACATGTGCAGTGTGCATTGAAAGCGAATGTAAAATCTTCGTGGCTGCCAAAGTTTTGGCACTTCAGCATTTAAATTAGTGATACTTCTTTTTTTTTGTGACAACCGCTCAATGTGGTCGCTGTCAAACTGGCATGTCACTGTTCTTGTTGTTACAACTTTAGCAGGAAAGTCCATGGAAGTCTGCACAGCCGAGACCAATCGTCATAGAGGGCTTAGACCAGTGATTCCCAAAGTGGTCCACATGGACCCCCAGGGGTCCACGAGGACTTCCAAGGGGTCCACGAAAGTGAAAAAAAGAATTGGGGGTCCATGACATGCAAATGGGGGTCCACGAGAGTGGATCTCATTTAAGAAGGAATTGAGTTTAATATAAATCTCACATTAATGGAATCACCTAATATATCATACACAATTTTTAAAAATATACATTGTTTATACTTTATTATAGCTAGGTTATTAAATTGTACTTACAATATCGGAATGAAAAACATATTTTAAATTTTAATACCTCATTTAAATAGCTTAATTTGGTCTAGAGTTATCTAAATATAAAATAGACGGTCGTGTTAATTTCTAAAATGTTTCTTCTTTTCTCGTCGAACTTATATTGCCTATGTGTCTTTAATTTAACAACATTTTATGTAACGACACCATGAAACCACCTAAGCTGGAGGATAGTTGGAGACAAAGCCACCCTGATAAGATTAAAAAAAAAATATTGAACACTCCATGATAAAGTTGAGAAAAGATCTACAATCGACAAAATATTTGGTTTCAAATTTTAAGGAAAATATAATCGTTTGCTGTGTCTTAAAATATCTTGCGAAATTATGAAAACGACATACAATTGACGAAAACAATGAATGATTTAGCCAGCCGCTAAAGTTTATTCACGTCAAAAAACTTTATAAAAAAACTGATAATTGACAATAAAGTCGAATACACATTTGATGTTTTGAAGGAATGGTTCGAAGAAAAAGCAAATCCTGTAACTATTATATCAGTAGTAACAAATGGAGCACCTTTCATGGTTGGTGGCTACTACGGGTAGTGTACCTGGGTGTTACTAATACACTAAGTAACTAAAACGTAGTAGATCTAGATTGCAGGAATATCTTCAATTTGTTATCAACGCAGTTATGAGAAGCTAAATACGCAATTACTCAAATGTGAGGAGAAAATGACAAGAACATTCATTAGTTGAATCACAAAGCACCAGGAGAGGGCCAAATTACAGCAGAATTAATTCTCAGCACAAAGGAATTCGTGATGTAGGTGTGAAAAAATTGTATTTTTTTAATTTAATAACTATATTTGCTTAGTGTAGTATTGTCTACTTATAACTTTAACAAAAAGAAATGTAGAATGTACATCGTTGAGTATTTGAAATTGAACTTCATTACTTCCTTGTTAAACAAGAGAGTGTTAATGTGCCATTTTTTATGATGCTGTGAGACCAATTAAGCTGGAGAATCATTTGAGATGAAGCCACCCTAATAAAAAGATAAAGGTTTGCAAAACTTTCAAACATTCAAAGATAAAGTTCAGAATACACTCACAAAATCTATCTTTAACCTGACATTGAGAAGTTGATGATCATAGTAAAATACTGAAAACCTCACAATAGGCAAATTATTGATTTTACCTGCCGTTGAAGAAATTGTAAAAACTCTAACACAAACTTATATCATTAAAAGAATTTCATGCTTGGTTTTTTTTATTAAAATTATTATGGCTCAAGGGATCCACGAAAAACAGCTCTTTGTTAAACCTTTTACTAAAACAATAAATCTCTATATGAAAATTAATCTCCGTAGCAATGGAAGTCGAGCCTGCAAACCTTTAAAAACAAAAAAGTTTCCAATGTGTTTAGTGATAGTTTACGATACATATTAACTGTTACATAATGGGTTTAAATTTCAATTTCATTAATAAATTTATTGTAAACCAAATAAATTGAACTTAAAATGTAGTTTTAAATTACTTTTTCACTCCTCATATCATTGGTTCGAAATTATTTAAACAAAATGAGTAATTTGAAATTGATGAAAAATATTAAATATAACTTAAGCAGGGGGTCCACGGAAAACCAGAAAACATGTCAAGGGGTCCACGAGACAAAAAAGTTTGGGAACCACTGGCTTAGACACTGACCTGTAACGCCACAACCTGTGGGCAGTGGAGACCAAGTCGTACAGACCTGTGATGTGGCAACAAGCTATTGGTCTCCACTGCCCACAGCTCGTGACGTCAGAAGTCAGTATTGAGGCCTACTAAAACGTTTGTCTCGGCACAGCACTCTTGAACTAAACTTTGAAAAGCAAAAACAAAAAAGGGGGGAACAATTGAGAGAGTCATTGCGAATTGTGCTTTATATCATTCGAAGTACTGTGAATTTAGTATTTTTATTGATCTATATTGTGCCTTTTTATCTATATATCGTTATTAGTTTATATAAGTTTTTGATTTTTTATTATTTGATATTATTTCGTTTTGGGTTCAGTGAATAATGCTCAACAGATCCCCGGATTACGCTAAAGTATATTGTGTCTCCAGATTAACATTCTACAACAAGGCAACCATACAAGAACCAGCGGTTACAGTCGCTCTAAATAATACTATATTCTGGCTCTTCCTATTAAAACCTTTATTATATATCTATGGAGATATTGTGTTTATACTTATGTTTCATGTTATATTATCTCCCCTTTCTTTCTCAGAATCGAGGCAGTGGCCTAGATATGAACGTACTGAAAGCCTGGGATATGGGATATACTGGTAAAGGTGTAGTGGTCACCATTCTGGACGATGGCATTGAAAAAGATCACCCTGACCTCAGCCGGAACTATGTGAGTACATGTACTTGCACAACATATAAACTAAAACAAAACAAAAATATTTTTTTCAGCAGAGCTATAAAATTACATTCCATGTACACACACAGAGTCAAAATCAAGTCGTTTCCTTATAGGCTGTCACATATGCCATTATAGATTTATGTATATATTTTACATGTAAAAGAGTATTTGTAAATGGAAATATAAACCCTCGACATAGGTCTCGGGAATTAATTAACATGACTCCATACGAGTTAGTGCTCCAGGTTTTCCCAGTGATGTTTGAGCTTTGAACTTTGAATTCTATTGGTTGATTTAAAAATAAAGACATTTTTGTTAGCGCCAGAGATTTGGCGAGGCACGTGACGAGAGTACATCCGCCCAGCAGTCGATGAATTAACTTTGTAGAAACAAGACGTGTTATTAGGAGCTTTGTTTAAATGCATTTGTAATATGATTTCACTTCATTGATCTATCATTGTACATATTTGTACTTACGTTCCATATGATTAAAGTTTCTTGAGTTTATTCTACAAGAAGTATTTGGTTTTGTGAATCCTAGATCTACAATTATTAAGTTACTTCAATTCAAGATTTCTTCAACCACGTGTTCAAGATAGAATTATTCCCCGGCATAACGAGACAACCAAACAACCATCTCGTTACATATGGCACCCCGACGAAAGAATATTCAATAACGTCGTTACATATGGCACTCTCCGGCAAAAGAAATAAGTCACCAGTCCGACGAATATAATTTGGCACAAAATTTAATCCAGATCTAGGACCAATTTCTAAACTCTTCAAAGGAACTTCATTCGTATTTTACGGAGGACAAAAATATTCTGTGTTTGACAGGTCAGTTGGTTATCGATAATTATTTTACTAAGATTATCGTTAGAGTTACGCTTAACTCACGAAATCTATTATATGTAATTGGCAAAAGACCAATATACATAATTACTGGCATTATTATTAAAAGACCAGTCAAGCAAATAACTGGCAGTATTCAAAAGACCAGTAAAGCAAATAACTGGCATTATTACAAAGACCAGTAAAGCAAATAACTGGCATTATTACAAAGACCAGTAAAGCAAATAACTGGCAATATAAAAAAGACCAGTAAAATAAATACCTGGCATTATCAAGAAGACCAGTAAATAATCATTGTCTGGCACAAAGTAAACGGAAGACCAGATTTAACCAACTGTTAAACCAGAACAAAAGTACTCGGCTCCATAGATCTATATATTAAATCATCGACTCCAGTAAATACAAATTTACTGTCAAGCATTTTGAGGCATCCAGAGCTCTATTACTATATCATAATTATATCTGAGATCAAGCCAAAATCCAGATATTTAACATTTTGCTCCAATACAAGAAACATAAAAATCAAACATGGCTTCCAGCTCCGGTTCTAGAGCACAACGAATCCTTGAACTGATGGAACTAGCAAAAGAGAAGCAAATTCCCAAGCCAGACCTGTGGGCGGAGAGACAAGAAGAGAAAGAATATCAAGAACAAGCAGAAGAGAAAAAGCGAGAAGCAGAAGAAAAACGCATACAAATAGAAGAGAAGAAATTACAAGATGCTGAAAAACAAAGGCAAATAGAAGAGAAGAAATTACAAGAAGCTGAAAAACAAAGGCAAATAGAAGAGAAGAAATTACAAGACGCCGAAAAACAAAGACAAGAAGCTGAAAAACAAAGGCAACATGAAAAAGAAAAAATGGAATATGACAAACAAAATAAGGAAAACAAAGAAAGTATTCCGAACCAAGGCCAATCAAATATGACCGATAAATACAGACTGATGAACAAAATACCGGCATTTAATGAGAACATTGATAACATGGACTCATATCTCATTAGATTTGAAGAGATAGCAACCACATCCGGTATACCTGAAACACTTTGGTCAAGTTCACTCCTCACTTTCTTGACTGGCAAAGCTGTTAACATTTGCTCCCAACTGTCCCAAAATGAACGCAGCACTTACCATGATATCAAAGAAGCTTTACTGCGCCAATACGGAGCAACCTCAGCCAACTATAGAAAGAAATTCTATAATGAAAGGCCACAGCAAAATGATGATCCTCAAATATTTGTAGCCAATATGTCAATGTGGTTTGATAGATGGGTATCCATGGCCAAAGTAGAAGAAAGTTACCAAGCTCTTCGTCAACATATTATCATTGATAACATCACACATGCTCACTCAGAAGATATTCAATCATATATAATAGAAAGAAATCCCACTGACATCCAGACATTAACAAAGATCATCAGGCAATATAAGGCAGCCTATCCAAACAAGTCAGTCAAACCATCAAGTGAAGAAAATTTTGTTTGCTTTGCCCAAGACAAAAATACAAGATATAAGCCAGATGACAAAGTCAAATGTAACAAATGTCACAAACCAGGACATTTTACTTCTCAATGCCGCAGCAAAACCATAGAATGTTCATATTGCCATAAAAAAGGTCATCAAATTCATGAATGTTGGAACAAACAGTCAAGTTCAAAAAAATCAAAATTTTGATAGACCCACATCACCAACTCAAAGATATACCAATAGAGAACAATACTATGTCAACAAATCAGCTAGCAATCATGTACCAGATAACAATCCTCGCTACAGAAGTCACTCCCAAGACTCCAGACCACAATACGCATCAAACAACTCATTTAACAGAAACAACAACAATGAGCACTCATCAATGTTAGTTATGGCATCGTCAAAAGGACTCACATGTTATCCAGGCTTCGTAGGAGACAAGAAGGTGGAAGTTCTTCGCGACACCGGAAGCACGTCCACATTAGTACATGAACGCTTCGTCCACGCAAACCGTTTAACAGGCAACTACGTTAAAGCCACCGCTTTCAACGGAACTGTCAGCAAGTTACCTGAAGCCATCATTTATGTTACTACACCGTTCTTCAGTGGTCAAACAAAAGCCATAGTAACACCTAACCTACCAGTGGATCTAGTCATTGGAAACATAGAAGGAGTTAAAGAGTGCACTCCTCAAGAAATAATACATTGGACAAATTTCATAGACCAAACTCAAAGAAGCAATGAAGTGATCACCAGATCTATGTCCAGACAAGAACATTTGGCACCTGAAAAAGTTGGCCAACATAATTGCATGACTATCAGAAATACTCAAGTCATACAGAATGTAACAGAACCAGTTACCAGTTCACTAGTCAGCAGAAATCAAGAGATCGAACATCCAACATGGACACCCCCAGTTACATCAAGCCCATCCCTACCGGTCGTACGTCCACCTCCAATTCCCAAATGTCCATTGTCAAACTATGAAGATCAAGATTGTCTATACAGAGTCTCCAACCACAACATAAGAACTCTAACTGACCAAGATGAAACAAGTCAAGACAACTCATTCTATGCACATGAAGAATTCAAGAAAGTTACAAGTACCATGAAAAAAGAAGAAACAAAGAATGATACGAATAGTACACATCTATCAGAGAATACAAAAGAACTAAATGAACACAAGAACAATGCAACTGAAACAAAGAATGAACCAGATCAAAAGACCAGAAATGACAACATTGAACCTATGATTTTTGACTCAAGCAAGTCAACATGTCCAGACCAAACCACTACAAGTTCATCCCCACATATCAGTACATGCCCATCCCTATATGAGACTACATACCCACCCATATCCAGTACTTACCAATCACCAACCACCAATGCTGATTACATGCCTCAAGATTCAAACAAGACTACATCTACTTCAATATCCAGTACTAATATGACAAATATAAACAATCCAAGCCACAATCAAGAAAAGTTTCATCATCCAGAACCAGAAATTATCAAAGAAACTTATCTTAAATCAAGTTTAAGAACAGACAATGTATCTTACAATCAAGAGTTTTATCAATCAGAACAAGAAACAGAAATCAGAGTTTCAATATCAGATACATCAGAAAGAAAGAAATCAGTACAACCTGACTTTGTTACTGATACAAGCTTTACACATATTCAAAAATGTGAGTCAACTAAAAATAGTCCAACCATGAACATCAAAAGTCAAAGAATTCTATATGAACACATGAAACTCAGACATTTCATGCAAGGAGACAAAGTCAGATTATTGTTACCTGATCTGAGTAACAAGCTGTTCTACAAATGGCAAGGTCCATTCACTATCATCAGAAAAATTTCAAACTTACTCTATGAAATCAAAATCAACAAGTACACCAGACTACTTCATGTTCACATGCTCGAACATTATTATGAATCAGATGAAGAGGACACCATTGCAGAAATCCGACAATTCACATGTCCAGCCACTATTCTTGAAGAAGAAGAACAAGAAACATCATCCACACCCACTACTGAGATAGATGTTGCATTGCCAACTCTTCATCACCTTGACAGTCAAAACGTCATCACACCGGATGGCATACCACTACAAACTTTAAATGACACTGTCACACTCAAAGAACATGCTGAATTGTTCCCTAGTGTTCCAGACATGTTCCTCGTCCTGAACATTGACTATTACTCAAGAAACAGCAACATTAACCATGAATTAACCTCTAAAAGCAGCGACATAGACATTCAAAGCAATTCCTTATGCTACAACATGGTCACTCAGAGTAACTCAAAAGCCAGCGACGTTGACAACACACATCCTCATTCTCCATTAACTCAATGGACAGACCTTCTCGTGAAAAGAACGCATGAACTTATTCCACTTTGCCGTATTGACAGTTTGAACTTCAACGTGTTCAGCCATTGCTCTATCGGACATTCATACAAAGAGCATTTTACTAACATTACCATACAACTTCAAGGTTCATCAAACAGAAAATTGAGTTTTGGTATCGGACAGTTCATATTTTTGCCAAACTCAAACGCGATTCAGTCAGACATTATTTGTGTGCTCAACACAAGGTGGAAGCAACAACTTCGCAAACTGAAGGACCTCTTCTTCAAGTTCAGAAAACACACACACTACCATGATGGCGAATCAGAAGAGATCTGAACTGTATATGTCCTTCATTTAAATGTACTATAGTCTTTTGTATACTACTTTATTGAATATAATTCATACTCGTCCAGGAAGAAGTTGTGCCTAATCAATTAATTATTTTGCCTTCATATATATGATTAAAGTTTCTTGAGTTTATTCTACAAGAAGTATTTGGTTTTGTGAATCCTAGATCTACAATTATTAAGTTACTTCAATTCAAGATTTCTTCAACCACGTGTTCAAGATAGAATTATTCCCCGGCATAACGAGACAACCAAACAACCATCTCGTTACATAGGCTATAAGAAGTGGAAATCTTCTCTACAGAAAAAAAATTAACTCACTATTTTTTGTGGGTACAGCATTTAAAGAAATAATTGAATAGTATTAGCTCATTCACAGATTGGAATGCAACTAAAATGTACACAAATAAATAAATAAATATGTAGGTCTTTGTTAGAGACCTATTTATTGAGAACTGGTTAATTATTATTAGAACATAAGGGCCTACAAGAATAAGAAACTGTTTCCCTTGGACTTGTTAGACTCCAACATAATCTGCCCATGTTTGGCATGTATGACAACGTTTGCAGTGTTTATTGTTGGTCTGTAGCTCCAGCTAGTGCACTTGTACCGGTGTAAGCGTATCATAGTTTTAATGTAGAACCTGAAATCAACTTGAACATTTAACAAAGTTGACTAAAACGCTTATTTATAAATGTATCCAGCTTTCCAGTTCACTTTAGATGTATGTAGAAACACAAGTTAAAAATGTAAGATGTCACCCACTGGAAATACACTTCTTTCTGTCACTCGTCTTGTTCTCCCCTTCTTGAACGTCGTGGTTTCATCAGAATCTCTTCAGCCTACACAACCAAAACAATCCGCTCACCTTTACTCGTGATGGCATCAGAAACACGTACACTCCATATTGTTGTGTCCACTGTGATCAACACAAGCATGTTACATTACATTAGTGGGTATTAACCCTGTGTTATTGTTTGAATAACGCTGCCATGAAACAGGACTTTATAGTTTTAATTTGTGTCATTACTTTGGTAACGGTAGAAAAAGGGGTGAGTATTTAGAAAAAAAAAACTCAGCATCGAATTTCTTGACATTTAGGATATGATCTAATTTTTTAATGATATATAATGAGGTAAGTCAATTAAAAGTAGTTACAAGATGGAAAATTTAATATACATAGACGCTATAAGAAAAGCATTTAAAAACATTTTTCCAAAAGCAGAGATTATTGAAAATGTAATTGTATCAATTAGTCTGGACCATTCATGTAATTGTGTAATAGATCTAGACCAACAGCAGTTAATCTGTGCGGTTAAAAATATTTTTACCAATCGTTTTTGTTTAGCGCTGTTATATGCTTTTAGCTTTCTCAATGCGCTATGATCCTATCACTTGTCTGGACCAGTTTCTCAATGCGCTATGATCCTCTCACTTG
>JADKLZ010015462.1:0-14627 GCA_021533235.1 Biomphalaria straminea | reverse complement strand
TGCCATTGTGGGCTCTTTATGGGTTGCGTATCTAGTAGGCATGTGAGGATTTGTATTTTTTTTTCTTGGTTTCCTGATTAGCATTAAGGCTTAAGAAAAACCGAATTCATATAGTTGTTCTGCACTCGGGCTGCTTGAATCAGACAGGAAGATTATTGTCTTATAGGAGTTTAAGTCTATAACAGATATAACTTGTTGCGTGCCGATTCACGGTGTTAAAAGATAAACTGTCACAAATCAAACCACCAATGAAGGCCGAACAATGATATAGTAAGTCGACGCTGCTTCAACAATAAATGAACTTTAATGTTCAAGAAGGGACCCGTCGTTGTCGTTCGTTTATAGTGTATTGTCTTGTATCTCAAAAAGCGTCTTGTTTGTTGTTAGCGTCAATCTCTTCTCTCTTTGTTTTTAATCTAACCTATCGTCACTTCCGTCACTAATGAAAACTTATCCCTTAATTATCCCCGAAATAAATCTACACTCTAATCATGTCATAACAAACTAGACCAAATTATGGGATACCTAACAGCAACTTAAGGGCAAGCACAGTCTTTCTTCTACTACTTAGTCATTCGTATGTTGATTGGTTGGGTTGACTAGTCACTAGACTAATACCGTATATCGGATGAACTGAGCAGTGGTTTCCAAATCATGCAGCTATAATTTTCATTCTATTGGGGTGTTTTGGGACTAATGTCTTGTTCGGGCCTCTTCGTACGGGCCTCTCAGCAGTTTTGGAGGACATGGTCAGCATTATCTGGTGACATTCCATATGGTCAGATTTCACTTGTTCCAATTTGACCTTCCGGTACATATGTTGTCTTTATTCTGTTGTGTCCAGTCCTGAGTCAAAAGGCAAGTACATTGACCGTTAAGTAGTAGCAGGATATGCTAATGTTGTTAATAATGATTAGTTGTTGTATTTGGACGTACGTAGACTGTGTCCACTACTGCTTGTGAAATACATGTAGCTTTTTGTCTGGACTACAATTTTGACTTATCCTGGATAATCAACCTACAAATATAATGTTGACTAGAAATCTAGAAATAAAAGTTAAAAAAAAGATGTTTTTGAGGTGATTATAGTTTTGCATTAATATAAAAATGGTCATATTTTTTTTATTCTCTCTTATGTTTTAGTCTTTAATTATTTCTTTTCTTTATGGTTAGGTTTTAAACTCTGTTAGGGAATTACGATGTTTAAAACAAATAAAAGGTTACATACAATTTTTTTTCGACTTGACCTACTTACACATGTAATTAATTTTACCACAAGCAGAACATCAAGCAAATTTCCTATAAATACTCTTAGCCTTATGAATCTTCGATGCTTGTACACATGACATCTCCACAGTAGCATACTAGGCTCGATGCTTTTAATTGATGTGTGTGGAAAGAAGAGTGGGGCGTGAATGAATATAAACCAGTCTTATGGTCAAGTCAAGAAACTTAGACTCTGTAGTACCAAAATAGGGATATAGAAGTTAATAGAAGTAAAATATTTAAAGTGTTTTTTAAAGACTAAACTACCGTAGTGGGGGAAGAACAACCGTCCCTAAAATTGTAGCAAACAATACTGTACAATTTATTTCTCTTAGTCGATGTCAAACACAATAATATATTATCAATACTTACATGTTTGATTGGGTATTTTTTTCTGTTTCTTTTTAAATTTATGCTTTGGTAGGTACAATAAATAGTTGTTTTGAGTTCCAACTTGTTCGGAGAATTCATAAGAGAGAAACCGAGTTAAAGAATATTTAAGGGAACTAAACCCAACAAGTTTAGTCATATATATAACTATTTTCATTTAGTTTCCATTTTTGTAAAAAAAAAAAAAAAAAATAAAATAATTATTTTGTTACTCTTTTTTAATTAGTTCACGCCAATGAATAATTGTGGAGGCCAGGGTGGCTTGACCTTTTTAGGGGGTCTTAATTTTTGCGTAATTATTAATTTATAATGTAAAAAAAAACAACACTCATTTGGGGGCCCCCTTGAGGTAGGGGCAAGGGGGATTTTCAAATTCTCCCCCCTCCTCCCCCCACCTTAGCTACGCAACGGCGACAATGGGTGTGGGAGAAAATAAAGTGTACATACTTTTTAACAGACAGTTTCATTTTTATTATTAATTTAGAACCCACCAATTTTATAACAAACATTTGAGAATTTAAAATTTTTAAAATTTATTCTTGTTTGTGTTGACAATGAAGATGTCTTCGTGCTATAAACATAAATGAGGATTAATTATCCTCATTCAAAAGAATTCAAACCGGAAAGGCAGGAGTGATAACAAAGTTTTGAGATTAATTATTTAATCTTCATAATAAGCTCATTGCGCCCAAGGCTAGGGCAGGGGTCGGCAACCTTTTGAGTCGAAAGAGCCAAAAATTACAATTAACAAATTTAAAAATTTTTAAAGAGCCGCAACATCTTTTTTCTTGCTAACTATAAATAGTACTTACTTTTTAATGAAAAACAAAGTTTTATTCCTATATAAGTAGTGTTTTTCACCCCCAAAAAATAATTTAGGAAACAACAAAACAGTTAAACCTTTACTCACAACACTAACTTATACTAGAATAACAAAAAATTGGACAAACTAATTTCCCAAAAGCGATGGCTTTGCACTGTTGTAGAAAGTTTGGATACATTTAGCTCATAGCTTGTTTTTAGTTTCGAACACAAGTCTAGATTTTGATTTGTTAGTTTTCTTCTTACTTTACTTTTAATTACATTTATGCAGGAGAACGCTTTCTTGCACGAATATGTCGATCTAAAGATAGCCATCACTCCTACTACAAGCTTCTTAACTAGACTGTAGCAATCTGGATTTCTATTCAACACATCACCTCGTGGCATTCCTTTGAAAGCTGTCCACTTTTGTTACGTACATCATTTCTGGACCTCCAAACTCTTCCAACTTGATTTTCAACTCCATACAACTTCCACCCCATAAAACTTTTTAAATCAATCAATTGCATTTCTAGAGATCCAGTATCAAATCCAAAATCATCAATGTGGTTTTTGTTGCTATTTGTGTTGAGAGAATTTCTTTAAAACAAAACGAATTCTTCTATCAAAATATAGACTGGGTTTTATTTTCTTTGCAGTTGTGGATTTAGCTCATTTAATTTCGTTTTTATATCCATTATAAAGTAACTTTCTTGCAACCATTTGTTGTTCTCTAATTCAGTGCGATGAAGAGTATATATATTTCATTCAAGCACAAAGCAAAAGGTTTAAACCTTTGGAAAGCCATTGCACTTTATTGGGAAGAAACAGTCTCTATTTCCTTTAATAATTATTTTAACTGACTATGGTAGAATGCTTTAGACAAGATGCTGTTAACAATCTTGATTACCAGATTTCTGTCTTTATAATTGTAAATTGTATTATGCAATAAGTACTTCTTGCTTTCATTTATAATTCCGTGAAATGTAACAATTTCATGGTTTATTTTGCTCAGAAAATGGTTGTTGCCCCTTTTTTTTTTGTTCTGTCATGCGGCCCCATCAGTTGCTATTGAAAAGATCTTATTTTAAAAAAATCAAGGTTTTTTTTTGGAAAGACTGACCATATGGGCAACTTGTGCCGTGTCTTTATATCGCAAGGCTCATCTATAGTAAGTGAAAAGACGGAAGAAAGTTGAATATCTTTCACCTGCAAATATGTTACATTTGAAGATATGTTAGCTATTCTATCTAGTACTGTTTTAGAAAATAGTAGCAAATCTTTGTTTTTTTTTTTGTTTTTTTTTGTCTCAAGATTTCTGGTTTGTTTTGAAATCACGAAACAGTTCTTCAGATGCACGAAGGGAGCAGTCTTTGACATTTATAAATGGTTTGCCTTTTTATGCATTTACTTGAAACAACAAACTCTACGTCCAGTCCCAGCCAAAGCGAGTGCTGAAGATGCAAATTCGTCTTGCGTCGAAAGCGAATTAAAACCTACTTAGAAACATTCGAAACTACCGAGAGTTTCAGATGGGCTGACAACAGTGACAACGCGTGTAATGTGGAAGGGGTGTGGTGAAAAGAGAGGACAAGTGGCTGAGAGATTTTTCGAAACCTAGTGCAAATTTAACAATTCGAACTTTTCCAATTTTTTATTTCTTTTCTATAAGATAAATAATATTTGCGTATGGAACTAAAGAGCCGCAACTTCACATCCAAAGAGCCGCATGCGGCTCGCGAGCCGCGGGTTGCCGACCCCTGGGCTAGGGAAATAGCTTGAAAGCCAATTTTCGGCATGACACCTATTATTATTATTATTATTACTACCTAATCAACCAACTTCTCATCTGTTACAGTATAATACGCTTGAACGTGGCTACCCGTAAGGGTGGCCCGAGATTCGACACCCGAATCGAGCAAAGGTTTGGTTACTAAACGCCTAATGGCAGAACGGAAAACCTTCTTCTGATTACTTCACTCACCCACAAATGTGATTTTAGAGAAAGTCTCATTACCAATGCTATAAGAATAAACGTGGCGCTATATATAACAATTAAATTTTAATACGTAACAGCTCAGTGGAAGTGGAATAGAAACATTTATTTAATTTTTTTCGTGGGTTTCTAAGGTGAAAAATACAGTTGAAAGTCTGCTAGATGCGCTTTACCGCTCAACCACCTGTTTATTTCGTTTGGTATCGTCCACGGCGTAAGAGCCGTAGCACTTGTTTCTAAGCAGTACAAGCAACAATCAAACAGTATCGAGAGCTTCATTTTCTTGCTGGTGTAGAAGCTCGTTGTCAATGCCAACCAATAAAAAAAAGTATTTAAAAAAAAAGCTCATCTAAGAGAATGAGCTGTATATCTATAATCATATCTATAACAACTCTAATATTTATTTCCCCATTAATCAATATGAAACTAAATTAATTAATGGCCACTAATTAATAATTGTTATTGGTACATTTGTTGATTGATTCATATTTTATTAGGAACAATGAATGGGTCCAATGGTTGTACCAAACCGACAGACGGACAGACAGATTAAGTCACTATAATTTTTTAAAATTGTTTTTGTAATATATATTTAGACGTATTTAATCTAGCTGTTTAGGATCCAAATAACCAGAATTTCGGTCCCAATTAGAGAACGACATTAAACATATATAAAACTTTAAAGATTTATTCCGAATAAGCGGCAGGTCTGATTAAGCAGATGTCTGCTAAACGGTCCTTATTCGACTGTAGTTATGTCCCTGGGTAGCGACATTTAAATGAAGTTTATTCCCTTTTTAATGGGCCTCATTTACCCAACGTAAACAAACAACATTTTTTCTATATGTTTTATACAAATTACGCAATACGTAAGGGTGTCACGTGATACGTAATTTTCACTATTTTATCAATTTTATGACGTTGCTAAATGTGTTTATTTACATTTGGTGAATGAGGTCCATTACTAAAATTTTAAAATTTATGACTATGTTGTTTAATATTTTCTAATAACATATTCCCATATGATTAATATTTACAAAGCAATTGACCAAAATCATACAGCGAAATAAAAGTTTATATCCAAATAAAACTTAGATTTCCTTATCTAAACAAATACTTTAGTGTTTCATCATTGTGAAAAAAATGAGTTTATAATTGATGAACTCCAACGGATATATTACAATGAACAATGTATTTGAACATGAACTATTTACAACTTCTCTATAACCTTAAATAATAAATATGATTATGTAGAATGCTTTTTGACATGTTATGACAAGTAAAAAATGCGTTTATAGTGTTTCCTCTTCCATTTTGTATTCTTAATGAGAAACCTTATATTGTAAATCTGAGTGTGCTTTGCTATAGCGTTTCTATTGGATGTGGGGGAAGTAATATTATAATATTATCTGCGCAAGACGGAATGATCAAAGGCCAAGGTTTGGTGGAAGTACTGAAAATCATTTGAAAGATAGAAGTGCGATTAGAATAGTAATAACCATGCCGCAGATATTGGATACTGTTAAAACGGGCCACTTTTAAACGGGCCTCTACTAAACGGGCCATTACTAAACCTGTAATTACCAAACAGGCCACAGTTAAACGGGCCACTGTTAAACTGGATACTGTTAAAACGGGCCACTTTTAAAATGGCCACCTTAAAACTGTCTCAATATTAAACGGGCCACTTTTAAATGGGCCACTATTAAACGGGCCACTTGGGATGAGAGTTTAACACAATGCGCAATAGTAAAGCGAACACCCACACACAAATAAAACGTCATGATGTACTTAACAAAGAAACTTATCGAGCAAGGCCGGATAAAGAAAAGCACATTGCCACATGGTTATAGTGGGCGTTCATATTTCAAAAATATACATTTCATTATAAAATACGAATATTAATTATAAGAAAATAAGAGAAATGGGCTTACATTATAAAGTAATCTCTCTCTTCACATGCTTTCGAGTGTATAATATTATTCAGAGGATTTATATTGAAACACGGGACTTTTTGTCTCAGGACCTCCACTAACTAGAATCCGGCACTGATGCTAAATGTGATTTTAAAAAATAATATTTAAAGAAACGAAATAAGTGATTCGAAATTGGACTATCATACGCGGTATTTGTATGAATGTCGCGTCTTGTATGAGGGACGATGGCGACAAGGAAATGAGAGATAGTTTTAGTTTTTAATGGCATTTAATTTTAATTTTATTCTAAATTGTTACACATTTTGTCATTTAAATTAAAAAATTAACTCATTTCATGATTTTTAAGACTATTATTTGTTAGATAAATTGTTCAGATGATGAAAATATCAAGGGATGAAGTGACCAGGGGATGAAATGACCAGCGGATAAAATGACCAGGTGATGAAATGACCAGTGAATGAAATGATCAGGTGATGAAATGACCGGGGATGAAATAACCGGTCACCGTATGAGATAGTATTTTGTGTTATATTATCACAACACAATAACAACACTGATGTTTAAAAGTTATATTCCATTTTTTATTAACGTGAACAAGAAGTTAAGAACACAACCAGCAGTCTAGTTACTAGTACACACTACTAACACTCTTATGAGAAAACTGAGAACACGTGAACTTACTGGACACAGAACAAGGGAGACTACAAGAAAACAAACGGCCGTACACACAACATACATAATTGTTTGTATATGTTATATATATATATATACACATATAAATAGACTTATACATGTAACATTTTGGATTTAAAACGGCTAAAGAGCATTACACTTGTAAATAATCTCTAAAATTATCTAAATATTATTGTTATAGGTACTGGCAGAAGAAAGAAACATGAGGTTGCTTCCCAGATATTAGAAATGAAAGGGGTACATGCAAAACAAGGATGACAAACATTATACTGATTCTAATTATTTGATGTGGATGTTACAATCCTCGTTTTTTTTTCTATTGTTGTTGTTTTTTTTTAAATAGTTTATTCAGATTATACTTTCGTCTACAGTAACACACAAGACAAACAGGTTAACGTATCCACGTCCAGACCATATAATACTGTAGAGCAGTGAAGGTTATCGACGAAATCCAAACTACTAACAACTTAATACCAGAAATGCCAGATGAGGACTTCACAGTTGAGGAAGTCTCAACAGCTATATCGAAAACGCACAACTGGACTGCCCCTGGGCCTGACAATATACACAACTATTGGTTGAAAAAACTTACAGCCATTCATATACCACTAACATCGAGTTTTAACGTGTTAATATCAGAACCATCTTCAATGCTGATAGAACTCACTGAAGGTAGAACATCTCTACTCTCCAAAAAAGGTGACCCGAATCAACCATCAAACTATCGCCCTATCACTTGTCTGTCAGTTGTCTATAAATTATTAACTTCACTAGTAAAAAATAAAATGTATAAATTTTGCTCTGCCCATAAGCTACTTGCAGAGGAACAACAAGGTTGCATTGAAGAGTCCATGGGCTGTAAATTACAGCTAACTATTGATGGTATTGTACTGCACCAAGCTTATAGAAGAAAAAGAAACTTGCACATGTGCTACATCGACTACAAAAAAAGCATTCGATTCAGTCCCGCATGATTGGCTGCTGAAAACCCTGGAGATTCACAGAATAAACCCAAGAATAAAGCAATTACTGAAAGTCTGTATGGATAATTGGAAGATAAGTCTACACCTCAATCGCTATAATCTAGGCTCTGTGGACATTAGAAGAGGCATATACCAAGGTGACTCACTATCTCCGCTCTGGTTCTGCCTAGCTATAAACCCACTATCTAAATTACTCCATAGCACGACAAACGGCTTTAGGGTTGACACTAAATGTACAAAATGTGTGTCTCACCTGTTATACATGGATGATTTAAAGCTCTATGCTGAGAACGAGCAAAAGTTGCACACCTTAATCAAAACAGTTAAACGTTTTAGTGATGATATCTGCATGTCTTTTGGCTTAGATAAGTGCGGTATAATAAGCGTAATAAAGGGCAAGGCAGCCAACACTAACATTGCATGTGAAGGAATCGAGGAACTTGACTCTGCCTCCCTTTATAAATATCTTGGGATAAACCAGAATGCCAAGATAAACCATAAAAAATTAAAAGAGGACTTTCTTGGTAAATACAAGCAAAGAATTAATAAAATTCTCAATACAAAACTGTCTGGCGGTAACCTCATCACTGCAATAAATAGTTGGGCCGTCCCAGTGCTCCTATACACTTTCGGCGTCATCAAATGGACTGACACTGACCTACACGACATTGACAGGCTCACGAGGAAATTATTAACCAAATTTCGATGCCTACATCCCAAGTCCTCCACCATAAGGTTATACCTGCCCAGAAAGGATGGAGGCCGTGGATTGCAGAACATCTTCAAACTGTGTAAGACGCAAGTATCAAAAATACGATCAAAACTGCACGCCTCCAGCAACGAACTAATTTCCTTCCTAAGCAGGTACGACTCCGATGCGACCCCTCTGAACCTACACAATGTTGATGTTAATATCGGACTGGACGACGCAGGGCATGAGATTCGTCAATGGGAAGAAAAAACACTCCACGGAAAATTCCCGGCTTTATTACATGGGGACAACATTGACGAGACCGCTTCCTTAGCGTGGCTCAAAGCAGGTCATCTCTACCCTGAAACTGAAGGCTTTGTTACAGCAATACAGGACAGAGTAATTAGGACAAAAAATTACGAGAAACATATCCTAAAACTCAATGTTGTTGACAAATGCCGAAAATGTGGAAATGTTGGTGAGTCAATTGAACACATAATGGCAGGATGTTCAGCCCTATCGGAATCTGCCTACTTAGGTCGCCATAACCAAGTTGCAAAGCTAATACACCAGCACTTGGCTTTGACGCACAATTTGATCGGGAAGGATACTCCACCTTATTACAAATACTCACCACAAGAGGTTCTCGAGTCTACTGATTATCTGCTCTACTGGGATAGACCTATTTTGACCGACAAAACAGTAGATTTTAATCGCCCTGATCTGCTGCTCATCGATAAAAAGGAAAAAGTCGCTACCATTATAGACATTGCAGTACCACTATCTCACAACTTATGAAAAACTGAGTTAGAAAAACAACGAAAATATGGGAACCTAGGCTTGGAGATTAAGCGTCTATGGAAGCTTTCTAAAACAACAATATACCCCATTGTCATGTCAACCGAGGGGATAATAACAACTGACCTCACAGATACCTTCAAGGCCCTTGGCATTCCTAGGAACATTCTCGTTGCCTGTCAGAGGGCGGTAGTGCTGCAGACCTGCCACATCACCAGAAAATTCCTCAGTGGAAACTGATAAAGGGAATACGATGAATTTTGTTTCCCTTTAACGAAACTCGACCCTGGCTGCGTCAGAGAAAGAATACTCGTTCTTTTATCATAATAATAATAATAATAACGGCCCATCGCTTCTTTCAGTACAATGATAAATAAAGAAAAACTACACAGCCGGTAATCTAAGTAAATTGTTATTCACCAATGAGTCAAGTGCCCACTGTAGGTAATACACAACCTCACGACCAAACACAAGATGTCGATCTACTCCCTGACTCGCACCCCTCACAATTGAGAGGTGCTGTTGGCAGTAGAACAAGAGGAGCCAAAAGGATCAAATGGACCAGAGAAATGAATATAAACGAAATCAAATCGTTCATTCGTGTAAACAAATGTGACGATAAACCTCTGCCAGGTTATAGGCAAAAGCTGTTCCAGGAAATCAATAAATTATATCCTGAACTAAGCCTTAACCAAGTTGCAAAGCTAATACACCAGCACTTGGCTTTGAGACACAATTTGATCGGGAAGGATACTCCTCCTTATTACAAATACTCACCACAAAAGGTTCTCGAGTCTACTGATAACCTGCTATACTGGGATAGGCCTATTTTGACCGACAAAACGGTAGATTTTAATCGCCTTGATCTGCTGCTTATCGATAAAAAATATTACCAATACAATATTGGTTGGCTAAATTCATGTACCCCTGTCAAGCTATGTCCATGCTGTCTAAATACTCCGTCTTGTAATGTTTTATTGTAGTATAGATAGAAAAGTCGACATATACAAAATAAATGAGAAAAACTTATATACTGTCTGTAAGCGTTTCATTTACGGAGGCTGAGCAGTAAGGCGCTTGGCTTCTGAGTCGAGGTACCGTGTTCGAATCGTGATGAAGACTGGGTTTTTTAATTTCGGGGTCTTTTGGCGCCTCTGAGTCCACCCAGCTGTAATGGGTTCATGGCATTAGTTGGGGAAAAGTAAAGGCGAGTGGTCGTTATGCTGGCTACGTGACACCCTCATTAACCGTGGGCCACGGAAACAGATGACCTTTACATCATCTGCCCTATAAGAAGCGACGTCTGAAAGGGAAGCTTTTGTTAACTAATATCCATTTTACCTTTGTAAAATTTTTGTTTGGATTGAAAATTTTAAATTTTATCCGCGCTAACTATCCAAAAAATATATTTTGTGAAAATAGACTTTTCTTTGTTTATAAAAATTTTGTTCTTATTCTGGCCTTTAGATTTATGAATATGTTTATAAAAACTTCTTCGTGAGATTCTGTCACTGTAAGGTGCTGTGAATTTTGCAGCATGTCAGAAGGAGATAACTCTGCGAAATCTAATAACACAGACGAAAGGTCAGCAAGATAATTTAGTCGAGATAGCGAATGTCGAATAAGTTTAAAAAATAAAGGAAACAGTCGATTGTCGTCAAGCTAAATCTCGACGTCCATAAAACCTGCCTCTCTCTAAAGCAGTCAAAATTAGTCTGTTTACATTCGCTATTCTTTCTAAAATCCTAGTCTTGTTTTTACTACTTATGTCATTTTCTCTAGTTCAAAACTTCTCCTATTTAAGATACAAATAAGTATATATATATATATCACAAGGTCCTCAGGGTTTGCTTCCTTCAGGGAACAGTACCGGGAAGAAAAGGAAGAGGAAGAGAAGCGATGGGAAGACAGCATGAAAGGATGGATAAGCCTGTCATTGAATGAAATTCTATAAAAGGCAAAGGACAGAGAGCGATGGAGAAAGACGGTTGACAGATCTTCTATGGTGCCCCAACGATCCAACAGACTAAGGGATTGGTGGCGGTTCGTCACACATTGGCTACGCCCGTTGATTTGTTCCTCAATTTATCACAATAAACTTTGAGTTTAATACTTCAACAAGCGGTGTATTCTGATGTGTAAAACTCAGGTATAAATTATATTACTGTAATAATAAGGCTTGTCTTCGAATCCGAAGATAATAATAATAAATTACTTTAATACTAAGTTAATTAACTATGAGTAATAATTTTGTTAGGTATCTCGAAGAAGTGAAAGAAATCGTGCTCAGCTAAATTGTTGGAATAAGCTGAACTAGTGCCCTTTGTAGGTCGACGCTATAAATTGAAAGAAACAATATGTAACTATACAATCTTCTCAAGTCACGTGTACCTCACTAGCAGAGTGGTTAGTGCATCGGACCGATGAGGCTTCATTCGCGTATTCAGATTTATGTCTTTCTCTTTTTTTATGCTTTTAAAACCCAATTACGGTAAAATAAACCCAGATATACCTTTCTTTCTTCCTTCACCCCCTGCGACACTCATTTATCCAACCAGTCCAGAGAAGTGAAAGGATCATAGCGTACTTAGAAAGATAAAAGCTAGAAATAGCGCTAAGCAAAAACAATCGGACAAAAATATTATTTATCGCTCAGATTTCTAGTTGTTGGTCTGGATCGATTTCTAATGCAATTACAAAACTGATCCAAACTAATTAATGCAATCACACTTCCGTATAAGCTTTTTTTTAACGATCTATTATTTTTCATACTTCTTAAGTGATTTATTAATTTAATTTATTCAGTAGTTGAAAAGGTTTTACTTTGTCAAAAAAAAAAATGTCATAACTCCATGTGAAAATTTGTATGATTACTCTGAAATCATTCATAGTTCTTTAATCATAATTTTTAAAAAACACTTTTCAAAAGATACACTGCAATAATAAACATCCAGCCGATGATGGCTTTGACTCACAGCTTCCCCGACTCCAACGGTCCTTGGGCTTGCAGATATATCATCAGAGAAACAACAAATTAAAAATCAAAACACTGTTACACCAGAAAAACTTAAAAGTTTCAATTAGATATTTACCTTTTTTTGTTATCTGATCTAGGTGAAAGGCATTGTAAATATTAATCATATAAGAATTGTGAACAACATAGTCATAGATTTTTTTTTTTTTAAATTAGTCATTAAAAGGGGAAATAACTCCATTTAGATGTCTCCGTCCAAAATGAAGCTACAGATGAAGGAAGATCAAGCAGACCAATACTTAATACAACCAGCCACACACTTTTTCAGAATGAATCTTTAAGTATTGTAGATGTTTAATGTCCTTTGCGTCTGGTTATTTGGATCATAGAACGCGAGATTAAATTTAGGTCATTTCAACTTATACGACCGCAGTGGGCTCCGCACTTTTATAGGACCCACGCTAGCTCTAAGTGTCAATTCTTACATTCAACCACTTTATAACTTGTAACAGATTTTCCGCGGCCGCCTGTTTTACAAGGAGCTCCTGGAAATCTCCGTGAATTGCAAAATATACGAACAAGTCCTGGAAATCTCCCGAAATTATTAAAATCTTTTAAATATTTGTATTGTTAGTATTGTAACGATCAGGCCTTCTGTAACCAACAGCTTAATACACAACACATCTAATACAAGAACTCGACAACAAGAGCTTCAATAAACAATATGGCGCTTTAATAACAAATACATCAACAGTCAACAAAACACAATGGGCCACACCGGGCATGTCAAACTGGGTGTTCAGGGGGAAGCATGCGGCCCGCGACCACCTTGCATTCGGCCCGCTTAGCCACCTAAAAAAATTATAAAAATAATGTTAAACTATTACGATGGAAAACAAGAGATGACAAGCTACTGGAATGGAAAAATAGTACTTGTTTAACTGAACAACGAGGGTGAGTCTGCAGTGAAAGCAAGCTACATTTCGTCAACCTTCATTGCAAGCCATATGAAATCATTTAATAAATGTGATTTTATGAAGGAGTGTTTCGTTAAAGTCATTTATTCAGAAACAAATAGAGAGCATTCAAAGAAATAGCTTTAACTAGTGACACTGTTGAAGATAGAATAAATGACATGTCAGTCAGCTTGCTTGAACAATCAAAGAATAACGGAGCTGATTTTGAATTATTTTCATTGGGTCAACTGATGTAACGGGTGTAGCACAGTGGGCTATATTTATAAGGGCCTTTAACAGGAATTTTGACATATACCAGGAACTACTCGAGCTCTTTTCTATGGATAACAAGTGAGGATGATTTTTGAGAAATGACAGGAGGTGAAAATGCAGTACAATTTATCTTTGGTAAAGCTAGGTAGTCTAACAAAGGTATGGCGCACCAACCATGAAATGAAATGGTTTTGATGCAAAGTTACTTGCAAAAATAAGAGAGACTGATGCTAATTTTAAATTAGCTCATTTTCAGTGCATCATCATTATTATTATTATTATAGCTTTTATATAGCGCCACTTTCATGCTTATAACATGCTCGGATCACTTTGGTCCAATCTCATTTGTGGACCAGTGGGGGGAGGGGGCATCTAGGTGTTGGTTTTCCGTGCTGCCTTTAGGCGCTCTGCCCGAGTCGTGTGTCGAACCTTGAACCTCCTCCTAGATAGCCAAGCCAAGTTCAAGCGCACTTAGCCTCTCGATCACGCGATCTGATTTGATGCTGAAAATGCTGCTGGAAATGTGCAACTAGAGCTGATAGAGTAGAAGTTTCTTATTTGAAATCAAAAATATTGAAAATAGCTGTGCCAAAATTTTACAGTCATTTACCCTAAACGGTTCGTTAAATTGCGGAAATTTGCAGCTAGAATTCTAGCTATTTTTGCATGGTCTCTGTGAGCAGTTCTTTTCCATAATAAAAGCTATTAAAACACCTCACCGTTCGAGATTATCTGATCAAAATTTGTCATCTGTGATAAAACCGTCAGCGGCAAACAAACTTCAACCTGACATTAATAAAATGGTATCCCAGAAAAGATGTCAAACATCAGGACAAAGAAAATAATGCGTAATCATAGTAATTTTTAAT
>JADKLZ010015460.1:1441-15657 GCA_021533235.1 Biomphalaria straminea | reverse complement strand
CTGGACTCGTACAGTTACATTTTCAAGGATTCTCATTCTACCGCACAATCCTTACTGCCTTAATTGCTTTCCTGGACTGCACTCCCTTTCTTTCGTCCGTGAAGCCTTTAGGTCAGATAAGACGGGTCCTATTTGCATGTGTCTATCAGTACTGTCCCTTGTCCATTGACAGCCATTGACCTGTGTAATTTGCAAAGAGTCACGTGTTTCAGTAGTTCGCATAAACATTAACCCTAACATTCCTCCTTCGTGATCGAAGATGAGCAGATTTCTCATATCTATGAACTCCAAGATGACTGTAAAGTCCAATCCCCGATTTAAAAATCCGGCCGCATACGTGGCGTGGGTAAGCTTGATCAGTTGCAGATAGGTCTGCTTCTTCTCTCAGCTGTTTGTTACTTCGGCGCTGGTCACTGTTCTTCCTTTGTATCTTGTGACTCTAACATTCACAGCTTCACGCCTTTATAATGCTTGACCCCCCTGGGAGCGCTTTCCTATACACAACTTCCCGTACATATATCGTTATGGGAAGGCTATTGTCTGGCATGTGGACTACATGTTCCCCTTCCCTCGAAATTGGGATTTTTTTACTGTGACATTGTCAGACTACTGTATGATATCAGTATGTGATATGTAGGTCACAACTGGGTCTGAGTGGCCACGGGAAATATTGCATTCCTCATTACTCTTCGGACTCGAAGACAAGCCTTATTATGTTGTCAGGCCAATGCACCTTATGAATATTTCTTAAACAGCATAGGTAAAAGGAGTTTAGCTTTTTGATGTGGCGGGAGAATAAGAGCCAGATCTCTTGTCTCTGGTGCATATAAGAGTGAATGGAGGGATAGAGAACACTAGATTCTAAATTTAAGTCAAATACATCTTTTAGACTTAAATACTTTGCCTTTTAAAAAAAATTCTTCCAACTAAATTTAAAAAAAAGCAAATCGCCATAAGAATTCAATTTTAAGCTTATTAAATATACCTTGAAATAAACGTGAAAGCTAATACTTTGAATTGAAAAATGAGTCCTACAACACAAGTGTAATTTAATTTTAAGCTGTTTTTCGGCTAAAATCTGGCATAACGTTTTCTATAATTCTTTATTAAATCTTTCTTTTATTTTGTTTTGCCAGTTAGACGTGGGCAGAAATCTTGGAACGTGTTTCTATATTTAGAACTCATTTTGTAATAAACAATAACGTTGATACTTGCGTTGATAGAGTTGAACAGGAAGCAGAAGGACCAGGTCACGTGGTACACGTTTTCTTGTTTTCCATAAAAAGCGAAATCAGGGACTAAGATTTCTAAGAAAGCGCACGTGACCCCAGGGGCGTAGCAGACGATTAGAACAGTGGCCACTGAGATGACAAGCATTACAGTTTTCTTTTCTCGACTGGACAGCGTCTCGTTCTGGCTAAAGGTGGCGTTTTTTCTCCACTCGGACTTTCTTTTCAAACTGACCACCAGAATGGCGGTATTCAAGATGACCACAACGAAAGAGATGATTGACAGGTGCACGTGCGAGATGTTGATTAAGAAAACGATGAGAGTCTCGTTCTCCCTCACTGCCCTCCCTAGTTTCGTTTTGTTTATCTCCGGGTCAAAGTTGAGGCTTAAGTACTCAGAGGCGTAGCGAGGCAGGAAGAATGTTAAGTTCACGCCGTAACAAAACAAAAGAATGACAGCGCTCCTTTCAAACGTAATGATGCGTCCTACTTTAAATGGCTTCAGTACGGAGAGACATCTTTCAGCCGTGATGTACATAGTGATCCAGCTGGTGATGCGGGTCATGACTACGTTTGGACAGCCGGCTGTTAAAACCTGGACATCCAAGAAATCTACGGGTAAGCCTGACTGCTCCAAGAATGGATTCAAACAAAAGTTGTGCCAGACTTGAAAGGTCAGACCAATGAGATCCGAGACAGACATGGCGAACAGACTCAAGTTCACAGACTTGCGTAGTCCTTGCTTCAAGAATACTGTAATACTTAGACAATTGCCAGCGATGCCACAGACGCATATACACATGTCAAAGATTACGTGGTTGACAAAGACAATCACAGTCCTGGCAAAGTTGTTAATTATCTCCCCTCCTGTGTCTATCTTGTACATTGCCTGGTCAGTAAAATTGGTCAAGAATAAACTATCTGACCGTCTACTTATAATTAACAAGTTATGAGTACTCGCCATTATCACTTTATATTTTGTAACGATTAATATATATTTCCAGTGTCAATACCATATCGCAAGTACTGTGATATGTGCAACAGTATACACCACAGTACTGCAACATCTTGAACAGTCAGTTTTATTTGTTTTCATTTTAGTTTATAGTGAGATACATAAATATAAACAGTTTTTTTTGTATCGAAACTATTGCATAGAATAACTATGATTACTTAGAATGCTGTTTGTTTGTTGATCATAATTTTTAACCAATCATATTTAAAGATGTAGCAGCAAGACAATGGTCGGTGTCTATAAACTGACATGTCAGACTTTTTTTTTTTCATAAACCACTCGAAGTTATCGATATCTTTGGTCGATGTTTTTAAACAACTCACATGTTTGACCACTTTTATAAAGATCATTAGAATGAATCACTATAGAAGCTTAGTGCGTTTCATAATAATAAGGTTTGTTGTCTTCGAGTCCAGGGATTAATGTGAAATCTAATATTTTAGTGCAATTGTGGAGTTACAGCAGAATTCAGTGCAATTAAGGTTGCATTTATGTATTGTATTATTTATTTTTAAATAGTCTTGGTCTAAGCTTATGTCTCGGTTGTATTTGTACATAATTTTAACTTTATTTGATGTAGGTTTTTAAATATCACAATTACTACTGTAACTATTACTGTAATAATTAAACAATACACATTTAAAAATTCTTATCATTGTAGAATCATAATTATTATTTTGGATGATTTCTAAACCAAGTCTATATCTTTGAAGACTAATTATACTCTCTGTAAGCGATATAGTAATTGATTTTTGTGTGTGATATGTACCTACAATTCTATGTCTGATCCTGAGTTATTATATCTAATTATATAGTCTAAAATCAACGATACATTTCATATCAATTAATAGTTCACTATGTTTAATAGCAATAGATCATGTTGACGATAGATTGCGTTATACGTAAGGCGGCCTTGGATCATTTTTGTATGCTAACTTTACGAAGGAAATAATTACTATTCATTTACATAACTTTCCAATGTTGTAACTGAGACTGTCAATACTGACAGTAATATAGAGTTGTTCTAGAATAGCGGACCAAAGGGAGACAAACATGAGTTGAGCGAAGTTACGACAACAAAAAACAAAGGAGGGTGTTGCCAGAGAAAGACAGGCTGTATGGGCGTTCAGGCAAATGCCCGGTGGGCCGGTACCCGAATGGGGCGATAGTGCCACCAAAATTTAAGATTAAAAAAATTATTCTCATATAAAAGTTAACATTTGATCTTATTATTTAATAATAATAATAATAATAATAATAAACATATCCTAAAACTCAATATTGTTGACAAATGCCGAAAATGTGGAAATGTTGGTGAGTCAATTGAACACATAATGGCAGGATGTTCAGCCCTATCGGAATCTGCCTACTTAGGTCGCCATAACCAAGTTGCAAAGCTAATACACCAGCACTTGGCTTTGTCACACAATTTGATCGGGAAGGATACTCCTCCTTATTACAAATACTCACCACAAGAGGTTCTCGAATCTACTGATTATCTGCTGTACTGGGATAGACCTATTTTGACCGACAAAACAGTTGATTTTAATCGCCCTGATCTGCTGCTCATCGATAAAAAGGAAAACGTCGCTACCATTATCGACATTGCAGTACCACTATCTCACAACTTAAGAAAAACTGAGCTTGAAAAACAACGAAAATATGGGAACCTAGGCTTGGAGATTAAGCGTCTATGGAAGCTTTCTAAAACAACAATATACCCCATTGTCATATCAACCGAGGGGATAATAACAACTGACCTCACAGATACCTTCAAGGCCTTTGGCATTCCCAGGAACATTCTCGTTGCCTGTCAGAGGGCGGTACTGCTGCAGACCTGCCACATCACCTGAGATGAACTCCAAATGAAAAACAGGGCAGGGAGACCTCAGGTCTCCCGTACTGCCCTGGAAATGAACTCTGCTGTGCGGCGTAGTGCCTCAAAGCTTCCATACAAAGTGAGTTGCTCACTGGATACGTCTCCCCGCAGCTCGCGGACACTCTTGCAAGACGTGCACCACCGTCTCTTCTGAATCCCCGCAGTGTCGGCAACGGTCATCAAAATTTGGCCGGAACCGTGCGAAATACGCACCTATGGGACAGTGTCCCGTACGCCACTGTGCAATTGTGGTCTGCTCCGACCTTTTTAGCCTCCACCACGGGTCTCCTCGATCTGGGTGGCGCATGTGCTGCCAGACTCCCCTGGCATTTTTGGACTCATCCCAGGATTTCAACCATCGTTCATGTACCCACTCTCGGATTTGGGTCGTGGCCTGTTGAAACGTACATGGTGCTTCGAAAGTGGGCACGGCCAGCGCTCCTTGTCTTGCCAGAGTATCAGCCGCGGCATTGTCCCTCACGCCGCAGTGCGAGGGCACCCACTGCATATAAGTGACAACTCCAATAAGTAGGCGGATGTTATTTGCGGCGCCTAATGCCTCTTCAACCAGTTCGGATTTTCCCCCTAAGCCGGCCATGGCTTGGAGGCAGGACAGTGAATCGGTAACCATTACAACGGTAGTCGCAACGGTTTGCTTTTCACTCAACTTTTGGAGAATGTGTTTTAGGGTTACATTTATCGCCGTGATTTCGGCGTCAAAACTACATGCAGCGAGGCCGCATGTGCCTGACAGCCTGTCTGGTTCGGTATCTGGGTAGCTGATATAGGCCCCATACCCAGCTCTAACGGGGTCCTTCAGGACCGACCCATCTGTGTAGCAAAATATGGCATTGGGAGGGTAGGTCTTTAATGTGGCCAGTGCCATTTTTCTGAGTAAATCCGGGGGTATGTGTCGCTTTGTGGCCCCCTCCATCCCTTGGATGGTGAAATTTATGGGAGGGGTGGGCAATCTCCTCCAGGGCGGGCACGTACTTATCCTTCTAATGGGGACTCGATCAGTGGAGAGCCCAGCTTGTGCACTCAAATTTTCCGCGACGTGCATAAAAGACTGCCACATCACCAGAAAATTCCTCAGTGGAAACTGATAAAGGGACTACAATGAATTTTGTTTCCCTTTAACGAAACTCGACCCTGGCTGCGCCAGAGAAAGAATACTCGTTCTTTTATCATAATAATAATAATAATCTATATTATATTTCTCAAAAGAATTAGGTCAGACCGGCAACAAAAACACAATGCAACAACAACAACAACAAGTAAATAGGCAAGATCCCATGGCGCACGCACCACGGTGTGCATGGACCCAATCCGCACCGCACTATTTCATTCACAAAATAGCATAGACCATGGAACTATACTAATAGTTCCATGCATAGACATAAAGAAATCAATAGACCGGGAAGAGGAAGTAACTTCGTGAAAACACATGTATATATATACATATATATCTACTATTGAATTACAAAAGATTTCAATAATTTCCGGAGATTTCCAGGACTTTTTCGTAGGTCTATATTTAATAACATTTCAGGAGATAATGTATACATCTAAAATCTGTTCCTAGATCTAGATCTAGATCTAAAACTCGAATTCAACTCTAAGAAGATTATAGAACTTCTCTTCGCAAGTATAGTTTTATGCTTTAGCACATGAACATACTAATTATAGTCCATTTAATCAAATTAACATTCAAATTTGTTTTGCTTAAGCATTGTTACATGAGTGCATCTATATTCTTAATATCGCGTAAATTAAGGTCAATTAGCCATTTTTTAAATCTCCATTCATAGTATTTTTCATTCATGAATTCACGCATTTTTACTTATAACAAGCAAATGGGAAGATCCCATGGCGTACGCACCACGGTGTGAATGGGAAATAATATATCCAAAGCCGCACTATTTTCATTCACAAAATAGCATAGCATATTTTTTTTTTAATTTAAAAAGATTTTAATAATGTCCGGAAATTTCCAGAACTTTTTCGACCGGCGGCATAGCATTTAATAACATTTCAGGAGATTTCCAGGGTGCTCCCGGTAAATCAAGAGGCCGCGGGAAATCTGTTATGTTTTATAAAATGGTTCAATTTAATCATTTATATACCTAAAAAATTAGCACGGGTCCAAAGAAAGTTAGGGACCCACTGTGGTCGCATATGTTGCAGTGCCTAAGGCCTGCCCTGGAAAATAGCGGCGTATGCTATGCCGCCGGTCGACTAGTACTCTATAATTCTGTAATAAAAAAAATCTATTGACTTGCAAAAGACCTTTAATACGAGTATTTGTGAACAATTGTGGTGGAAAAAAAAAAGCATTAGCAAGGTTAGAGAGACAAAATGACTATATTTTAAAATGTTAAAAATGTGTTTGATTTCTTTTAAAGCAATAGCTTAACAGACAAATAATTATAGGGATGTTAAATCGACAGGATGGCGCAGGGAATCTATTGTAAGTAATAAAATGGCTTAATTTAATAATTTTTACACTTTAAATTAGAGCGGGTCCTATAAAATTGCGGGTCCTATGAAATGCGGGCCCCACTGCGGTCGTTATAAATGACTATATTTTGTTAAAAATGTGTTTGATTTCTTTTAAAGCAATAGCTTAACAGACAAATAATTATAGGGATGTTAAATCGACAGGATGGCGCGGGGAATCTGTTGTAAGTAATAAAATGGCTTAATTTAATAATTTTTACACTTTAAATTAGAGCGGGTCCTATAAAA
Organism: Biomphalaria straminea; assembly: GCA_021533235.1. Classification (NCBI taxonomy): domain Eukaryota; kingdom Metazoa; phylum Mollusca; class Gastropoda; family Planorbidae; genus Biomphalaria; species Biomphalaria straminea. Next base: position 8,786 of record JADKLZ010015460.1, on the reverse strand, counting down.
TTGCGTGTCCTATGAAATGCGGGCCCCACTGCGGGGAATCTGTTGTAAGTGATAAAATGGCTTAATTTAATAATTTTTGCACTTTAAATTAGAACGGGTCCTATAAAATTGCGGGTCCTATGAAATGCGGGCCCCACTGCGGTCGTTATAAATGACTATATTTTGTTAAAAATGTGTTTGATTTCTTTTAAAGCAATAGCTTAACAGACAAATAATTATAGGGATGTTAAATCGACAGGATGGCGCGGGGAATCTGTTGTAAGTAATAAAATGGCTTAATTTAATAATTTTTACACTTTAAATTAGAGCGGGTCCTATAAAATTGCGGGTCCTATGAAATGCGGGCCCCACTGCGGTCGCCGGCCCTGGTAAATAGCGGCATATGTTATGCCGCCGGTCAACTAGTAAATCTTTATTGTCCGTAAGGAAATTTGTCTTACAATTTGTGCATTATACAAAACAAAACATTATTTTAAAGAAAATGTACATTCACACCAGACTCACTTACAATTAACATATGAAAAGTTTACATTAGATTGGTTCTATTTAATGATCTGATTGCCACAGGAACAAAATAGTTTTTGTGTCTGTTTGTCCTTGCTATCGGTGTCTCATATCTCTTTTGTGATGGTAAAATAGCAAAATCCTGACCCAAAGGGTGATTTATTATTTCTAGAATCTTCTTAGATTTTGTGAGGATGTTTGCCTCAAACAGCTGCCCTAATGGGGTTTGCTTTTTGCCAATGACCTTACCAGCAGCATTTAGGATTCTCTGGAGTTTATTTTTATTCTTAGTGCTTAGATTGCCATACCAGGCAGTGATATTAAAATGTGAAATATTGCCGATGTGAGCGTGATAAAACATAGCCAAGGCCTTTTCGCTAATATTAAAACAGGACAGTTTCCTCAGTAATCGTAATCTTTGCTGCCCTTTTTTGCTGATATAATCTGTGCTGTAAAATTTAATTTATTGTCTAGGATAGTACCAAGGTATTTAAAAGTTTGCACTATTCCAATGGTCTCTCCAGCTACAGTTACAATATCATTTTCCTTCTTTTTCCCTACGAAAATCGATAATCTTTTCTTTGGTTTTTTTCACATTTAATAATAAAAAAATATCTTTACAGTACCTTTCAATGTGGTCTATTTCTCTAAGCGAATTTTGTGTTTAAAGAGCAAAAAGGACTATGGGATTGAAAGTCATTGGTGTACAAAATGAACCATAATGGCGATGTCACAGCCCCCTGGGGCGCCCCTGTGTTAACTATGCGTGCATTTGCTATAACATTGTTTACCCTAACCCTCTGAGGTCTCTGGGTCAAAAATTCATTAGCCCATAGGATGATATATGGACTAATCTTCAATGCTTTCATTTTTTCAATGAGTAAATGAAGTTGTATTGTATTGAAAGCGGATGAAAAATCAATGAAAAACAATCTTACATAGGTGTTTGGTAAGTCTAGATGTTTGTAGACACAATTTAAAATATAATATAAAATACAATATAAACACAATATAAAAACTTTTACAGGCTCTATAGCAGGGGCGGACTGACTATATATGTTGTTGGGCTGATACTCAAATTGGCCTAAATGGCCTCAAGAATGCCACAATGGCACGCGATAAATTGTTAAAGGTTTTATAATATTCTCAGATATAAAGGGGCTATATGAGAGTCGTGTCAAAAACATTTTGTACACACTACAGTGTAATACTAATTTAATCTTATACATTTAAAAAAATGTAATAGCTTACATCCACAGACAGTACTATTAGTAGGCGTCATCGTTTTAGTGCTTACAAACTTAGCGATTAGAAAGCAACATAAGGCCTATATTTCGTATAAACATATAGACTATAGAGCATGCATACAGTTAGCGATATCAGTGGCGTAGCTAGGGGGGGAGCGAGGGGGAGCTTTTGAAAATCCCACCGGGCCCCCACTTAGGAGGGGCCCCAAACCGGTGTCCGAAATTTGTTTGTAAATACATAAATTATATTTTATTTACACATAGTGTCAACAGGTGTCTTTTTTTCAACATTTACCGATTAAACTTATAACAAAGACTAAATCTAGGTCTATCAGTACGTTGACTTTGTTGACATTTTAAAAATATTTTTCCGACAGAGAAAAGTTAAAGTTATTTTTACATTTTAAAATGCAAATCTTTTAATAGATGTGTTGCCTATTTATTTTCCTTTCAAATGAGATCAAACATGTGCTTGCAGCAAAAACTAAGAATATTACTCTCTTTGTAGCCACGAACAGGGGCGTCCTTAGCAGTGCGCGGGAACCTGGGCGAGTGTCATGTGCGGGGCCCTGAGCCGTAAGGATAAATTATATATACTGTACCACATCACGCTAAACGGCTAATCCGTCTCGAACGCTGTAACAATAACAAGACAGTATGTCCGTCTAAACGCTTTGGGCCTTCCTTATTTTAGTTACAAAACATAGAACGTTGCGAAACCATTGTTGGCTTAATATTGGCCGCGCTAAGTGCAATATATATAGTTATCAAGTTAAAAAATTACTCCCATGGACGTAGCCTATTGCGAAAAAAAAACACATAGGCGGAAGCAACCAATCCAAATATTTTATTTCGTATATTAACATCGACATCCCATTGGATTTTATTAAGAAAATATGTGGTGATCAAGTTTGTGGTGATCAAGTTTGTTACAATAAAATCTCTCTCTAGAGCGGAGCCTGGGGAGGCTGCCCTACTTGCCACCCCCTAAGGCCGCTAGTTATTCTTAATAATGCTAGAAATGTCCATTATTTGGGTTGACCAGGATGGGGCTACAAAACAGCGTTACGCATTGGTTAAACCTCTGATAACGCAGTCACAATGAGTGGCCGTTTGTCTGGCTTGTGGATACGTCTGTTGGGCATAAATCCAAAGGCAATATTTCTGAACTGTGATAATCACTCTCTCAACCTGGCAGCTTTTCATTCTGCTGAGATAGATCCAACAACTGTCACCTTTTTGGAACTGTACATGAATTTGTTCAACTTTTTTTTCCAAATTAACCCCAGAGACCCCTCATTTTATTTTATTTTTATTATTACATCCTTCCTTTTAAAGTTCTTATGACTGATATCTACTAGGAACTTTAACAATCCGACCACTTTCTGGTTGTCTTGACTGGCTCAAAGGGTTCTCTAAACGTTGGTCTATAACTCTCTGTTTCGTTTGTTCTAACAGTTTACTGTTCGTTGCCTTCGTCGATATCATAGTACCCAGAGATATCTTCATCAAAACTCTTGTTCAAAAAGCGTTGATTTCTTCTGTATGTTTTCCCATCGTTTGTTTATGACAACTGCTTTCACAACTATCACTTTCTCTCCGACAGAGTAATCTTTAGGTTGTCTAGCGTTTGCATCATATTTGACTTTGCTTTTCATCTGTCGTTCGTTGAGTAATGTCTCTGCATTTTTAGTTACTTATGGGTTCAAGATTTTGGGATCAGTTGGAATCCCAGAGTCTTCTACTCATCAGCAGTTGTGATGCTTATCGGAGTATTTCTATACTCAAGAATAGCAAGATATGGATCCCTCCCACTATGATGTACCCGTAATTCTTTTGCTTTCGCACAAAACATAAACATTAAATAAATTGAAACCCATTCAAGCTTTCTGCAAAATGATGAGAAACGGGCGAAGCTGATCACCCAATCCAACGAAAAAGTAAAAGAAGGTAGAAGAAAGAAAAGACTTTATGGGTAGTTGAATTCTAATGTAGGTCTGTCAATAGAACTGCAAAACGTGTTGCGACAGAAGTGCTGGACAGATTTCATATGGGGATGAAGAACAGATTACAAATGCTGGGAAAAAAAAGGATACCTTTAGGTTTCTTTTTGAACCAAGACACCTGTTGGATGATGACATGCTTATGACAAACTGTGATACTTTTTCCTGTTTGTATGATGAAATAAATGGCTAATCGCTTGTTCAATGATGTAATTGATGTACGAGCATTTTTCATCAACAAACAAACCAGTAATACACTAATAGACATATTGCGGAAACGGACTTCACATGGTAATAACGTATGCTCAAACCTTGCAACCTCCTCCGAATACCGCTAACTCAGGCCACTTCCATTTTGTCATTCTCAAAGCTCAAGTTCACCAAAAACTATCCCAGGAGCACAATGACGCAAGAAAGGCTTATCATGGCTTTAATGTCAGTGAAGTCACACATACTAGAAAGTATCGATGTAGATGATGTTATAGATGTCTTCGCTGCACAGAATGCACGACGTAAAGCGATATGAATTGAGATTTGCCACTTCTGCATTATTTAGCTAATAATCAACGGTATTATTCATTAAAAGAGTCTTAATGATTTTTTGTTGTTAAGTTTACTGATATACTGAACCAGTTTGATCTTGGGCCTATATATTTATTGATTACATTATGTCATGTCATATGTCGAATGTCAAAATGCAAGGGGCCCCCAAAGAGGTCGATCCCCCGGGCCCCCAAATCCCTAGCTACGCCCCTGAACGATGTAGTATAAAAAATAACATAATGATTTTCAGAACAGATAGACCTATATTTGGAGGCCCATCCTATGATATACAATTTATAAGCTGTTCTGAATAGAACTGCCTGGGCCGATGTTGCAATCTCCTGAAAACTCTTAAAAATCTCCAGAAAAATAGAAAATAAATTTGTCATTTGTGGGTGTCAGTCAATGCGGAAAACGCCAATCCTACGCGCGATAAAAGAAAAAAAAGGCTTTGTCAGCTTTCATGTAATAAAATGTAATAATCAGGTGAATTTGTACCTTAATCGGAAGTTCCAATACTTTTTTTTTTTACTTTTATTGTCACTGGCATATAAATATGCCATATGTAACAAGGCTAGTGAAGTACAGTCTGTACAGATCGCAATTTTTAACTTAGCAAAGTCATTTTTTTTCTAATACAAAATCTTAATTTTCACTTATTATCCTTATTCCCACACAAAATAGGCCCCGCGCGATCAGTTTTGCATAGGGCCCCGCTATTGATAGGACCGGCCCTGGTCGTTGTGCTGGCCACATGACACCCTCGTAAACAGTGGGCCACAGAACCAGATGACCTTTACAGAACCAGATGACCTTTACACCACCTGCCTCATGGATCGAAGGGTATGAAAGGGAAACCTAACATAAGGATTTTGAGGACAGAATTGGATGTCCAACATATAATATACAAATTATGGGCCGTATAGTATTGACATGCTCGGGCCGATTTTGATACCCTGTCCTCGTATGTGTTTTGCTCTACTGCTACTTTTACTTCGGGTATGAATTTGTTTCTCTTCATTTCAGTAACAAAAGTATTTAAAAATGTCGACATGAATCATGGAGTAGTATTAAATATTGCTTTGCTTACCTTTTGTTTTTGCTTCGTCTTGTTTTGTTTTGTTTTTGCTTTGTTTGTTTTTGTTTTGTTTTGTTTTTGTTTAATTTTGTTTTGTTTTTAAAGCATGGGACCAGAGCCGGCCTTAGGGCTCTGCAACTTATGCGGTCGCAATGAGACCCCCACATTTATAGGAACCGCACTAATTCTGGGTGTACATTATTAAATTAAATCCTTATAACGTTAAGAATGAATAAAATGGCAGTGAAAGCTGATCAACATACATGTATCAAGAGCACAGATTGAATGGTTTCGACTTGCGCTGCCTGAGACGCATAATGGTCATCTCTTGGAGGGACCATGTCTCCAATCAGAATGTTTTTTGATTGGCCGATATGAACAGCATGTATGCTCTCCTGACTGAAAGAAGACTACGCTGGCTCGGACATGTCACCCGCAGTATAATCCCGAAAAATATCTTATATGCTGAGCTTGTGGAGGGAGTCAGACCTAAGGGCCGCCAAAGACTAACCTATAGAGATGTCTGCAAGCGAGACATGAGAGCCATAGACATCAACGAAAGTAGGCATATGTGGGAAGAAATAGCCAAAGACCGGAGTGCATGGAAACAGACTGTTCGTGCTGGGACGATCCTCGTTGTGAGTTCAAGAAACAAAGAGAGAAAAACAAAGAAAGCTGCCCTGTCCACTAGCCCTGAATCAGTTACACATACATGCACGAGTTGTGGCCAAGTCTGCGCTCTAGAATCGGCTTGATTAGCCACACCAGATTCTGCCCTGTCTCAAGACTAAACCAAGACCAGTGAACCACCTGGGCACATCCATTGCTTCAAGACTAAAAGTAGCCATACATAACGTTTAGAATAAATAAAATGCAATGACGAATTTTTTTTTAATACAGAATCTTCATTTTCACTTATTAGCCTTATCCCTATTCAGACTGTGCCTCGCGCATTCCGTTTCGCATAGGGCCTCTCTATTATTAGGGCCGTCCCTGCATGGGACCTTTATCTCTGTAAGATAAGATTACTTTTAGATTTGCTTGAAATGACAGAAATATTCCTACTCCAAGTAATAATTATGTAAAATTGGATCAATTACTTTCTTAAATATATTTCGTATCCTTATGTATAATAAACTAGAAGACGGGCTGTTTCTTGACCTGTAATGTTTTTTTAGACCTTCAAAATTGTACAGAAGATTACATGTTAATATGGTTAACAAGGGAGGCATAAAACAATATCCAGATAGCAAAGAATGTGCGGTAGTCTCCCTTTGCATTTGATTAAGAGATTTATAAAACATCCATTAATGATTTAATTATGCAGTTTTAACTGTTTGGTACACCGCTGGTGTGGATGGCAAAGGGAGTAACTCTATAATCTGGTGGTTAAATTTTTACTTATGAGTTGTTTACCCTTGTTTTTCTAGTTAGATCTGTCAACCGCTTTTCTTCATTCCTCTCCTTCCTTCGCTTTGGATATGATTGTATTCACTGACAGGCCTCTCTATTCTATGATGTTGCCTTCCCATCGCTTTCTCTGTTTTCCACTTCTTATTATTTCTGGTAATGTTCCCTGAAGAATGGTTTTTACAAGCCTTAAGGACCCTGTGATTTAGCCATAGAGCTTATGATGTGTATTTCTTTTGACAGTGATCAAGGTCAAGGTTTTTAAAGTTTAGCTAATAGAACTAGATCTATGTTTCCAATTTGTTGATTATATTTTCGTTCGTATTATTAATTTAAGTATTATAAATCCACTTTCAATGTTTTTAAGTTTACATCTTAGAAACTTTAGCTGTTTCTTTAACTTTGACCTGTGACGCCCTCCAGCCCCCCCCTCCCCCATGGCAAACATAAAGATACATTTCAACCACCCTTCCCCACAGCCAATCTTCCACTTAATCTGAAATAGATGCTTTGGCTTTACATCATTCAAACTGACTAACATATGTAGATTTAAAGACAAA
>JADKLZ010015458.1:35253-46091 GCA_021533235.1 Biomphalaria straminea | reverse complement strand
TATCTATCTGTCTGTCTGTCTGTCTGTCTGTCTGTCTGTCTGTCTATATCTATCTATACAAGGACCGAACACTCATGTCGCCCCTGATTTTAATATACGCTCTCAATCCAAGTAACTAAGGACTAGGTCAAACTATAATGTCTGCTGTGTCTGTCTACTTCCTGTCTAATGGGAGTTCAACACATGTAGGCCTACTGATAAGCATAGTACAGGTTCTTATAGTGTTATTACAGCCTAGTGAACACAATTTGAATTTGAAACTAAAAGTACTGGAAGAAAACTAGCGGTTGAAAAGATAATTAATTTAATGTGCACTATAAAATAGTTGTTATATCAGCGTGAAAACAGGGAAAAAAAAATAGGCCTACTTAAAAAACAACAACAACGTACAAAGCATATCTAAGGAAAAGAACTCCGAATTTACAACTATATATCTCAATAATGAAGAAGTTATTTCCCTTTGATATCTATCATACTAATTAATTACTAATAATTAATTGACTAATTGGTTAATTTTTGTAATCAATTCATTGTTTGACAGTCACAATAATTAATCGTTTAAAGGCATCAAAACCCACACAGTTGGGAATAGTAGACAACAATAGTATGATACTATTTAAACAAACTTAATAGAAAGTACCTCCTTATCATTTAGGAATACCAACTTATAAGGCAGCAGAAATATCTTATCTTATAAAATACAGACATTATACAAAAAAGAAGATGATTAAATATTGAGGTTAGAGCTTTTTTTTTTTTCTTACTATTCCAGCTGCCATGACGGACAGAATCATATCACTGAGTGTGGAGGACATTCGCTTCCCAACTTCATTAGAAAAAGATGGCTCAGATGCAATGGTTGTTATTTAATTTAATGGCATTATATATTGTCAATACTATCAATATTATGTTAGCTTAATCTATATAGTGGCTATGTCTTTGTAACTATATTGAATTTTTCATTAATAATTAGTCTTTCATATATATATAATGTTCTCAAATGTGAAAACAAAATTCTCTCAGGTTGAGGACCCCTGCTATAGGCTAATCCCCAATGAGTTAATAATAAGAATATTCCCTAATTATCTAGGACCTAAATGATTTTTTTTTTATAGAATAAAGCACCAGACTACTCCTGTCCTTATGTGTCAATATCAACACAATCTGGTATCAAGGGCAATGGCATTACATTTACTGTAGGAAGAGGCAACAATATTGGTAAATATTTGGTTATGTAAATTTGTTTAAATGACATGTTTGTCTTATATTCTAAAGTGTTATGGACATTTTTTAAAATGAATTTTTAATTAAAAAGACAAAGAAAACAAAAAGCATTTTAACAGAGTTTTAAAAACATTATCAATGAAAATTGAATGAATCTAAATATTTCAGTCTGTGAAGCAATAAAGTTGTTAAGTCATCTTGTAGTTGGTCAAGATTTCAACTCTATAGTCAAAGACTTTGGCACCTTCTGGCGAACTCTTACTAGCGAAGATCAAATAAGATGGGTGGGTACTTTATATTGATTGGAACATTTAGACACTTTCAATAACATAACACAGTAAAGGTAATCATTTAAGATTACAGTTTACTTAAAGTGTTGTTAGCCTTTATAAAGACAACAGTAACAGTAATATGGTAAGCCATTCTCATTTGAAACAATCAAAATGTTTGCTGATGATTCTCATTGTCATTTTTAAATGTAATTTTTACTTTTTAGGGTTAGAGGCCCACCATAGAGGACAGCATTGTGTAATTATAGATATTGTTTTGATGTGATAACTTATCTAATTATATAAACATATTCCAACCTCAGTTAGGTCCAGAGAAAGGAGTTATGCACCTTGCAGTAGCTGCTATCACCAATGCAATCTGGGATATGTGGGCTAAAAGAGAAGGCAAGGCAAGTTGTTTCAACATGTACAATGTCTGTTTAGGATGTTTTAAAACACTTTTCTTTTGAATAACTAGAATATATAACAATTCAGTTAAAATCACTGTTGTAAGACTTTTTTATGTTTAAATATCAACAGCCATTGTGGAAGCTGCTTGTAGATTTGGTAAGTTGATTGTATCATACAGTTTAAACATACACTCTTATTGACTTACTTTAATATCTATACCTGTATAACAGTAACTATTGCTGAATTTTAACTTTTTACATCAAAATGTTGCTTTCACATCACAATGAATGTTATATTTTATGTCCTCATTTACTAGGAACCTGAACAGCTGGTATCTACAATAGATTTTCGCTACATGTAAGTAATAGATAACTCTTAATAAAAGCAAAATGATTTAGCAAAGTAAAAAATATTCTCAATAGAAATGCATAAAGATTATCAAACTTCAGCACTATATTATTGTGAAGTATAAATTATAAACAAGCAAAATAAAATAAATTCTTAAAAAAAAAAAAAAACGTTTATTTAAAGGGAAAGAACTCATCCAGTTAAACAATATCTTATATAATGTACAAGTTATTTCCCTTTATTTGATATAAAACAAAATAATTAATTACCATTGATTATTTGAATATTATAATTATTTGTGTATTTTTTAAATTGATTTATGTTTTGTAAGGTACAATTATTTGTTAAGTTTAAAGTATCAACTTGATTAGAGAATGCATGAGGAAGAAATAGCCTTAACAATTAATTAAGGGGACTAAGCCCAACAAGGCTGCCTGGTCCTGCAGTTTGTGCACTGGACTGTGGTTCAGACTTATAAATGGCTCCGAGTTCAAACCATGTTTAAACCCTGCCCTTTCTTATCCCTTGTCTTCCAGCATGAGGTTTGGACTAGGAAGTAAACTGTCTTCAACTCTGAAGAAACATCCCAAACAAAACATTTTTTACAAACTTAGCCGTATCTGTGAATACTGAGGGATTAGTGTCCCTTGTTGGTATCAAATAAAATAATTAATTACCAGTAGTTAATTGACTAATTGGTTACTTATTATTTGATTGATTCATGTTTTGTCTATCGCAATGAATAATTGTGCAAAGTTTCAACCTGATTCAAGAATGGGAGTTGGAGAAATAACATGTAGACACTTTAAACCATACTGACAGATAGACACACAGAGTTGTTATAAGCTTTGTAAAAAGTTCTCAGATTTGCTTATGCACCATCAAACATGTTTTTAAAATATTATTCATTAAGCTCATATAAATAAGAAGAGATTCTCTATTATGAAGATGTTTCTTTACAAAAATATTTATGGCTTTTTGTAATCAGACCTTTCTTTTCTTTTGAAATGCCTTCCCTTCTCCTGAATAGTTTTAATACATAATAAAAGTATCTCTTGTGAACACATGAAAGAATTAAATGTGTATAATGTCCATAGACATTCTTCTTACAGCACACATATGGGCATAGAGAATAGATAAACATTTTTAAAAACGGTATAGCATGAATAAAGAAAATATTTTTCTGATTTCAGAACAGATTCACTTACAAAAGAAGAAGCTCTTTGTATGTATTTATTGCAAGTCTTTGTATAGCTAACTATTTTAAATTACTAAAATGTACAACAATAGAGTAATAACCTTTTTATTGAAAAGTAGAATATCTATTTAAACATATTTTCATAACATATAATGAATTTATAATGAGTAAACATTTCAAAGAGGTGCGGTGGCCAAGTGGTAAGTGCTCAGATTCTTAACTACAGGGCCTGGGTTCAAACCCTGGGATTTTAATTTTTATCTTTAGTTTGCCTCTGAGTTCACCCAGCTCTAATGGGTACCTTTCATTAGTTGGGACATAGATCTGGCATTTTTGTTTTCTTTAAACATGTTCAGGGTAGTCTATGCATGCTAACTATTAAATTTTTCATTATTGAAGATGATTTCAGAGTGATCAAACTTGGCTCATTCAATTATTTTGAATGCAAATGTCAGTGGAATTTAGGATTTCCTAATTTGTAGACTATAGTTTATATCAAAGCCTACCCAGAAATTAAAAAAATGTAACTCAATAATACCTAGTTTTAAATGAAAGATTTTGTTCACTAGGTAGTTAGAAAAAAATTATACATGTTCCTCTCCCTTATACTAGAAATAAGATTGCCTTTACGATAATCATTTTATTTCTATGTAGCCATACTTACAGAGATGAGATTGCCTTAAGATAATCTTTTTATTTCTATGTAGCCATACTTACAGAAATGAAATCTGGTAAAACTGTAAGAGGTAAGAGAAACAGAAATATTCTTTTGTTTTATGCAACTTACAAATTAATGCCTTTATTTTTATTTATCAAATTTCAATAGTTGCACTAAATATAAATATACAAATTCATATTGTATTAAGTTATATTTGATAAAATTAAATTTTATTTGTCTGCTCATCTTATCCCCTTTAGCTTTTACACTTCAAATAATTTACTTCATTAAAACATGTCTTTTCTCCCCTTTCTGTGTGAACAGAAGAACAAATGAAACAAACTGGGTACCCAGCCTATACCACTTCCTGTGCATGGCTAGGTTACAGTGATGAGAAAATTGAAAGGGTAAGGACTTTTTATTTTCATGGTTGAGGTTATAAAGGGAGGTAAGAAAAAAAAAATATGTTTTTAGAATTGTTTGAAATCAAGAAAGAAAAGAGGCCAAGATATTTTAAGCTAAATATATAGGGTACTAATAATTTTAAGTAATATCAAAAGAAATTTTAAGTAATGTCAAAATATGTCCTTTTAACATACTAATTAAACTATGGGCTTTACTTATATACCCTAACTAACCCTAACTATCAAAGTTTTCTTGTAAAAAAAAATTAATTTAGAAATGTAAGCCCAAATGATAAACGTATCATATGATTGATCATAGAGCATTTCTTTTTGCCTGATGGCACATCTAGGCTTCTACATTGCTAGTAGGTCTAGATGTCGTTTATATGTGTAAGTTGTGTTTTGTAAAATTATAGTTTTTAGACTTTTATCTTGAATTCACCATTTACATATAAACTCAGGTAAAATGTGAAAAAGAAAGAAAAAAAAAGAAATAGTCTATAAAGAAAATATATGTCTCAGGCTTCTCTGAATGCTAGAAACTAAAGTTACACCCTTCATCAATAAATCTTACCTAAAAACGCAAAAAATGTTACTTAAAGTTTATTTAAAACAAACAAATGTTGAATATAACAGTGTTTCTTAACTAAAATGTTGTTTTTAATACACTAGCTATGTAAAGAAGCTCAAGCACAAGGCTTTACAAGGTAACATTTCATATTCAGTAGAATCTACATAGTTCAAACTCTCAGTAATAGAAATGTCATTGAGTTATATTTCACTCCATTGTTAAGTATCTTTCTTCTCTGTTCCTAATTTAACAGCTAATTTGAAGTCAGTTATGGCCAATTATGGATAATTGAAATACAGCATCAATAAATTTTAACAACCTGTACCCATTTTTCACCCACCAATACAAATTACTATTCATGTGTTATTAATATCCAGCTATGAATGCTTTATAATCATGACATGAATTGTATGCTCTAGTGTCAATTCATGATCATTAAACATAATAAGTTACAAAGGTAATTCTTTTCTGAAAGGTTCAAAATGAAAGTTGGCTCTGACCTGGAAGATGATAAAAGAAGAGCAAAAATATTGCGCCAGACAATGGGTCCTGATAACTTGTTGGTAAATATAAAACAATATAGTGCCAACAGCATGTGTCATGTTAAAAATGAATGCAGGCATTTCTGTGTTAAGGGTATCTTAAACGTTTTCTATTAAATAAATGTTAATGATTTTACATAATTCATATATATTTTACAAATTAGATAAGAAAACAAAACTAATATTCAAACTTAGACCTATGCTACAATACACCTAACAAGTTCTTTCCTCAAATCAAATTATTAAATGACTAGAGTCACTCCTCCTTCCCAAAAGGACATTTACTCGTATAACAGTTGAATAATATTACTTCAGGAGAGTAACCCTATCGGTAATATCATTAAATAAAGAGACACTTTAAAATGTCTTAAAGGTAACAAACAAAAATACATAATTAAATAAGTTTAATGTAAAATGTGATATTGACATTTTATTTTTGTAATCAAAACTTTATTTCTAAAATCAGGATCAGATTATAATAGAGATTTGGAGCTAATTATATTTTTTTGCAGTTCATATATTTCATGATTTGTTAGTGATATTGACTGTTATACAGAATGAATGCCTGTGCTTATACTATAGGCATGATTTGCTTGACTTAAGTGTTGAGTTGCTATTAATGAAGATAAATTAAAAAAACTGAACTAAAAAAATAACTCATAATTTTTTAAACAAATTTCTTGCTAAAAATAAACTTCAGCCATTCACATAAAATGTATTCTATATGTTTGTTTAAGATGGTGGATGCTAATCAGAAATGGGAGGTACAGGAAGCCATCGATTGGATGCGAGAACTGGTTCATTTTAACATCACTTGGATCGAGGAACCCACATCACCTGATGATGTATTAGGCCATGCAGAAATAGCTAAGGTCAGACTTTTTTTTTTTTTAAAATAAATTGTTTGAATAAATTCAAAAATAAATATTCTGTGACTGTTCTCTAGTTTTAGTATTGTGATTATAGTTCTAGATTAGGGTATGATTGTTATGATAGTTCTTTAAATTTGTATATTGATTTGAAAAAATTGATAAAGGTGTAGAAGATTGTAAAAGTCTAAACTTTAATTTCTGTATGTAGCTCTAACCAATTTAGTCTGTGATATAAAACTTATTCTGTAGCTAATGTCAACAATATTCTTATTAGTTTGATTCTTATGAGTATTTATGTAGCAATGCAATTTTGTTTCATGCAGTGATTTTTTATTGACATGCACCTATTTATATACATCTACGAGAAACATAGTAAATTTAAGGAATTGAAATAAAATATCTGCTGCTCTGCTAATATTTTTGTATTGACTAATTGGTTAATATTTTTGTATTTGTTACTCAAGAGATTAAAAAAAAGAAGGAAGTTGGCACATCAATAGAAATGAAGACAAACAAATGTTTTAATTGAAATTTATTTCTGTTTGTAAAATAATATTTTTTACCACTAACTGTCTTTTCAGGCTTTAAAACCATTGGGTATTGGTGTAGCCACAGGAGAACAGTGTCAGAACAGAGTCATGTTTAAACAGTTCCTCAAAGCTGGCGCCATGCAGTTTTGTCAGATAGACAGCTGTAGACTTGGAGGTGTCAGTGAAAACATTGCTGTAATTTTAATGGCTAAAAAATATGGAGGTAGTTCATCTAGTGTTTCAAAATACTGGGAACCCAATGTGTTTATTAATGTTTTGTTTAAATGATTGCTTTTTGTGATTCATATATTTGTACAATTTGTTTTGAATCATTCTATAATATATTCTTTATATTCCCTCCACCCCCTCCCTTCCTTGTCCTCATTGACACACCCTTGAGATACACTTGGCATCTTTATTATTACTGCTAAGCTTTGTTATTTCACATTTTATTTATAAGCCTTTATTCATTTTAATATATTTAAAAAATATAATTATTTTAATTTAAACATTTATCTCCCTTTAGTTCCAGTGTGTCCCCATGCTGGAGGTGTGGGTCTGTGTGAATATGTCCAACATTTATCTATCTTTGACTACATATGTGTGTCTGGATCTTTAGAGAAAAGGTTGGTATGATCTATGAGATGTGATGTGTGTGAAAAATAGTATGTTTAAAAGTGCTTATATATACTTGTACCTCTAAAATCAAGTTGGAAAGTACACCAGAGTAACAGCTAGTATGATATGAGTCCCTTTAAAATTAATAACATAAATTTACTTCAACATGTCTACTTACAGACTTTATTTTTCAGTTACTATTCAATTAATTATTGCAACAAAAATGATAAACTTTTTAAAAATATTTTTGCTTGGTTATTATTTTTATTTGCCTCAGAATGATAGAATATACAGATCACTTGCATGAGCATTTTGAGAGTCCTTGTACAATCAGAGATGGCTGTTACATTGCTCCAGAGGTGAATATAAACTGATATTTTAGAATGTGACAATTCGATAGTTATTTATTACAATCTAAAGTTGGATACTAAGGCAGAAGTAGTATGCTATTTTAACTTGTTTTAAATTTTTGCTTTTGTTGGTTTTGAAAACTTTTTGCCCAAGTGTTCATTGTTACTGATGATACTGTATCCTTGAAAGAGCATAACTTCTTGATGTTAGGCATAATATTGGCAAGCTCAATTCTAATATTTGGTATACTTTGACTTTGTTGCAGTATAAATAGGACAAATAGGAAGTATGAGGTAAAATAACAATAAATTATTTTTAAAAATTGTGGTACCTTTTCAAACTAACTTAACCAGAAATCAATTCATGGTCGACTTTTAAATTTTTTTTGTTAAAAGCTCATATAAGCTTGCTCTGTCTGTCTGGTAAAAAGTTTGAACATATTTTTCTCCTGTTTCGCATTCTCAGATAAGTTGAAACTTTGCAAAATTATTCATAGTAGGCCTACCTGACAAGATATGAATAAATAAAAAAATTCACCAATTAGTCATATATTTATTGGTGATTCCCATATGATTTTTTTTTTTTTTTTTTTTTGGATAGTGAAATAGTTAGTTCTTTCCCTTTGATAAGCATTAAAAAAAATATTCTTTTGCTTGTTTCAATTTAGAGTCAGTGTCTAGATCAGTACAACGCTTTTAGAGATGCTATTATAGGATATTTTTGTAACCAATAAAATCTCATAAAATCAGTTTTTCATTTTTCTTTATATGAATTAATTCATGGCCTACCAGCTTATCATTGCAATGGTTCAACTACTTAGATATTACTGAGCACTAATCTTCCACCAAAACAAACTCCCAAAATATGTTCTAATCCATGCCAATACAAAGTCAATGCTCTATAATTAAGTGACCAATTTACTTGATTCCAATTCACATTTGGTTGAAACAGTTTTCAAGTCTGACTTTCCATTAAAAACTTGAACCCAGTATCACTATGATCTGGAAGTAGTATTTAATATTGATCTCATTAACCTCTATGTTATAGGCTCTATGTGTTTTTTTTTTATTCCTATACAAAAGAGAACTAAATGAGAAACAACTCAATAAAGTTTTGAAAACATAATCACTCATTGGCTTCTTGCTATCAAAATGATCATTAATCAGATCAGTTTGGGAGCTAACCTTGTTGCCTGATTAACCAGAATTTACAGAATAGTAGATTTTCTCTTTTACTTTTGAAATCTGACAAAATAAAGCTGCAGCTGGTCAAATTACCCATTTGACCTTTTTTCTATTCTTTTGCAGAGGTGATCATGGATTCTAAACAAACTTCTATGTTTTGTGGTATTATAAATTCTACAAATATCTAATGTAGGCTAATTATATCAACGGAAACAAAGACTCAAGATTTTCTAACTAAAGAAAGCTAAGAAAAAACAGCACTTTATATTTCATTCTCATTTCTACTCTTGTTAGCATTTCTAGTTCTAATTTCTACTTAGCCATGAAGGCAGAGGCATACTGGGACAGGGAGAGGAGGTTCCAACATTTTATTTTCTTACTATACCCTTCTCCCCCTTTCCCCCACATTACACATTGTTGTTTATCTTATCAAAGAATGTTACATGTAGTAAGAGTATTCGACAAGGTGATTTAAAATTTCAACATTTTCACTTGTAACTTTTCTGTAACTGTAATTAAAACTAGGTCCCTGGGTACAGTATTGACATGAAGCCAGACTCTAGGGCAGCCTTCCGTTGGCCAGATGGTCATGTGTGGAGAGACCTCATTCAGAAAGGCCTGTACAGGGAGTAAATCACTACATACTGTATACGATGGAGACTCTAGAAAGCAGAAACACTGATACTGTATTCGAAGAAATCATTCGCATTGAATTTTTGTATGAAATAGTCAGATTTTGTAATTATTCTACATTCATTTTTTTTTAAATTTCTTGATTTTTAATCTTTTTTTTTTCATAAAAAGAAGCAAAACATTTTTAGTCTTTTTGAAATGAGATTGAATGTAACAAACTTTTAAATAACATTTCTGTTTGTATGTATTGGCAATATAATAATGTGTTATTATTTGTATACAGTTATTGCTAATTACTTTTTTTTAAGGTTGTGAAAAAGAGTTTAATAATTGTAAGGAAGGGGACTGAACTCTATACATTCCACAATAATATACATTTTTCTATGGTTTACATTAATATTTATTTGTAACATCTCCACATCTACAACATTGCACAACAGATCCACACTAGACTTTATATTTATGTATTAAGCATGTCTTGGTAGAGTATTTTGCTTTGTGCTAGATATCTGCAAAGAATCTATTTAAGAATCATTTCTCTATATCTATGGCCTCAGTTTTTATTGTACCACAACTCATTTGACTAGTCAATTTGCAGCTTTTAGACTTTGTGTTACACTTTTATCTCTCAGTGTAAAAAAAATATTTTTTTTTGCCACACATTATATTTATAATCTCATGGTCTGGTTAACCTAAGCTGGAATACCATCAGTATTATTTTTTAACACATTTAGTCCAGGCAATCATTAACAACAAGATAAGGATTACCAGATATGATTCATAAACTTTTGTTCCCACTGACTGGAAGATCTGTGTTTACATTCCTACAGTCAGGGCCAGCCTTAGGCTTAGGCAAACTAGGCAGCTGTCTAGGGCCTCAATAGTGGTCTGACACAAAACTCAAAGAAATTTTTTCTTGTAGCAAAAAATTGCAAAACATGGATCAAAGCTGAAACATAGCAGAACTCTATGGCTCCATGTCTACTAGCCTTGCTCTATGTCTCAACTATGATTCAAAGGTTTAT
>JADKLZ010015452.1:27709-39657 GCA_021533235.1 Biomphalaria straminea | reverse complement strand
TGTGAAAATTAATAACGCACTTATAACAAACAATGGTATTTTTTTTTCGTAATTCTTTGTTGAACGCCAGGTATGTAATCTGATATCAGGGCAGTACCATCAAGCTAGGCGGATCTACAGTCAGTAGATGATATTACGTCTACTGAACTACTGTCTGCGGTAGTTTCCTTGAACCACTCTTTAGGCGTTACAAGAAGTATCCTTCGTAAGCGCGTTTTGTCCTCGCTGGTATAGAGGAAAGAAACTGTCAGCAGATGTCCTCTGAAAAATCTTGTAGAAGACAGGCGCAGAAGACGACAAAGTAAAAATTAAATAGACTCCTTAGGGACATTGGGTTTTGTATGCACCAGGTGTAGAAAAGTAAACAGGTCCCAACTGGATTTGTGTAGTCATGTGAAACACTGCACTCATCCTTAATCTTCTGAATCAAAGACATTGGACACGGAGATTATTTTCTCTAAAAAATGAGGATACATCTTTTAGCGTTTTTTTTTTACTAAGCTCCCAAAAAACTATTCCTTGATAAAATATACTGTTAGGAAATGTAGTAGGCTACCTAGCTGAAGACTTTTGACATTCGCTCTAGGTGAGAAATAATCGAAGTCGAGGTAAATACAGTTTTTAATTTCATTCGTTTAATACCACTTATTAATTTATGTTCTATATGGATTCCCATAAGATGAATTAACTCATGTTAAAATTGTAGTGATCAGTATGATTAGTTCCTGGCATTACCATGACATTGATGAAATGAATTAATACTAGTAATAATACTAACATATTTAAATAATGATTGTTTTTTTTTTACCATTTCTAAGCCAACCAACTTAAAGGTTTTACTTTTTAGATCCTTGTAGAAGAAAATTGTGTATAATCATATTATAATAAACATGGTGGTTGATACAGAATTGGGTAGTGCTGTTAATTTTTAGCCGACAAAAATCGCCCAGGCCAGTAATAGACGAGCGGTCAACCGTGACGTGTTCTGGAAGGATCTGTGTTGTAAATAGTACGCACGCAAGTCACGTCGAGTGTAGTCATGTGATTAACCAGAATGGTCAAACAACGTTCCATCAGGTTCTAGAAAGCTGTAGGGACCCTATGTAAAAGCGAATATGTCAGAGTAACCTCTTACAATGTGACAAGTACGAGGCGAAGTCAGAACAAACACGGTTTGTAGTAGACGGTCCAAAGCAGAGCCAAGGTTTTTGTGCAGTAAAAATTATGTTGTTTCCTATGGACCTCATTCACCATTCGTAAACAAACAAATTAAGCCACATGACAATATTGATAAAACAATGGGAAAAAAGTATCACGTGACATCCATTATGGATTGCGTAGTTTGTATAGAAGAGATAGAGAATCACGTGGCTAATGTTGTTTGTTTACTATTGGTGAATGGGGTCCATTGTACAGTATCGGCTGTGACATCAAACTGTTACGTTACTTTGGAGCCCTGAGTTGTCAGGTTCTTTAAGTTCTGTCGTGTGGTGCAGTTTGTACAGAGTATGGATAGTAAGAAATGTTGTTATTTTAATACTTAATGCAGGTTAATATTAGTTGCAATACATTTTGCCAAGGATTCACGATTAAATTTTAGAAAAATCGTTTTAGAAAATTTAGAAACACAACGGAGTATATGTGTTCTTTAAACTTTATAATACTGTAACGAACTTCTCTAATCAGGCCTTCTGCAAACACTGCTTAACATAAATACAGCACATCTAATACAAGAACTCAACAAGAGCTTCAATAACAACAGTGGCGGTTTATTAACAAACACATCAACACAGCCAGTTCACAATATTTGTCTACACTAACTTCACATGCTTAACAAGAATAGAACTGTCTTACTAACTCTACAGAACATCTAATACAGCGCGTACAGCTACATTTTCAAAGATTGTCCTCACACACTCAGTTCTAACTGTCACTGTCTTTCTCTCTGGACTACATCTAACTGTCCAGCAACTGTCCAAACACACAGCTAACACACACAGTTCGTAGCAACAGTCCTGGTCCGTTCAAGCTCGGGTCATGGCAGAGCACAGGTCACACACTAGGGACAACCGTTGACCTTTGACCCGCCTAAGCCTGTACGTGCAGTGGGTCTCACACATATACACATTCAGTTCGCCACTGGAGATGTAACAATACTATATAATATATATAACATATGCATTTGCTTGTTTGTACATACTATAGTATTTTATTGAAGCGAAATCAATATATATAATTATATATAGCTCCTCCTTCGTGTTCGAAGATGAGCACATTTCTCACTTCCTATGGACTCGAAGATGGCTGTGTAGTCCAATCTTCGCTTTGAAAAGCCGGCCGCAAATGTGGCATGGGTGAGTTTTGTCAGTTGCAGGTGGGCCTGCTTTTTCTCTCAGCTTTCTGTTGTTTCGGCGCTCTATCGCACTGGCCACTCTACTTGCTTCAAAACTTGAGACTCCGAGACTCACAGCTTCTCGCCATGCGGAACGATCTTGAGCTAGTGCTTCCCAGCCATGAATGTCGATACCGCATTCCTTGAGAGATCTTTTGAGGGTGTCTTTGTAGCGCTTGTATTGGCCGCCTTGGGAGCGCTTTCCAGTGCATAGCTCTCCATACAGAAGTCTCTTGGGAAGGCGATTTTCTGGCATGCGGACTACATGACCCGCCCATCGTAGTTGGGACCTTTTTACTGTCGCATTGATACTGTGCATGTTGGACAGCTTTAAAATTTCTGTGTCTGGTATGTGGTCAGACCAACGCACCTTATGGATACTCCTTAGACAGCGTAGGTGGAAGGAGTTTAGCTTTTTGGTGTGGCGGGAGTACAAGGTCCATGACTCTGATGCGTATAGAAGTGACGGGAGAACTACAGCACTGTAGACTTTCAGTTTTGTGGTTAAACTGAATCCTCTCCTTTGCCACACTTGCTCTTGAAGTCTGCCAAATGCAGCACTGGCACGAGCAATACGGAAGTCAACCTCATCATCTAGGTTGGCGCTTGCTGATATGGTGCTTCCAAGATAGACAAATTTTTTGACATTCGCTAGTTTCTGGCCAGCTATGAGAATGTTTGGTTCTGTAACAGCTTTATTTGGAGGAGGTTGATGCAGCACTTCTGTCTTTTTTACATTAATGGTGAGTCCAAAATTTGTGCAGGCATTAGCGAAGAGGGACATGCTCTTTTGAAGGTCTTCTTCGTTTGCAGCGTTTAGGGCACAGTCATCTGCAAATAGCAGGTCTCTGATGCAGTCGAAGTTTACCTTGGTCCTTGCCTTGAGTCTCTGAGCATTAAATAAGCTTGCATCTGTGCGATACCGTATGTCAACTCCAAAGCTTTCTCTGCAAAAGGCATCTTTCAGCATGGCGGTAAACATTAAGCTGAAAAGTGTTGGAGCCAGCACACAGCCCTGCTTCACGCCATTTGAGACAGGAAAAGGCTTGGAGTAGTCTCCGTTGTCTTGAACTCTGGCCTGCATGTTATCATGGAATTGACGCACCATTGTTATAAATTGGTCAGGGCAGCCGAATTTGGACATGATTTGCCAAAGGCCTTCACGACTGACATTGTCAAAAGCTTTAGTCAGGTCTATGAAAGCAGTATAGAGATTTGAGTTTTGTTCTCTACATTTCTCTTGGAGTTGGCGGACTGCAAAGATCATGTCAACCGTGCCTCTACCCTGTCTGAAGCCGCATTGACTTTCCGGAAGTAGGCCAGTTTCTATGTGGTGTTGTAATCTGTTTAGAAGCACCCTAGCCAGAATCTTGCCAGCAATGCATAGGAGGGATATGCCACGATGATTGTCGCATGACTGCCTATTACCCTTTCTCTTGTAGAGGTGGATGATGGAGGCGTCTTTGAACTCTTGTGGTAGAGTCTTTTGTTCCCACATTATCTGGTAGATTTCAGTTAGCTTAGCAGTAAGCTCTGAGCTGCCAAGTGAGTAAATTTCAGCAGGGATGGAGTCTGGCCCCGGTGCCTTACCCATTGAGAGATTTGATATTGCTGCCGTTACTTCGTTTAGCCGGGGAGGGTCGGCGAGTGAGTTAGATAATAGATTCTAATGTTCTTTGCATTTATTTTCTTCTTATTAAAAAAACACATTTTATTTACAAGCTTATATTTCCATATGAGGCGCGATGGCTGAGCGGAAAGCGCTTGGCTTCTGATCTAGGGATACCGGGTTCGAATCCTGGTGAAGACTTGGATTTTTATTTCGGGATCTTTGGGAGCCTCTGAGTCCACCCAGCTCTAAAGTAAAGGCGGTTGGTCGTTATGTTGGCCACATGACACCCTTGTTAACCGTAGGCCACAGAATCAGATGATCTTTACATCATCTGCCCTATAGACCACAAGGTCTGAAAGGGGAACTTTTTTATATTTCTATGTTATGTTCATGGAAAAGGGGGGGGGAGGAGGGTGCCAATCAGGTCTACTGTCACGTTATTCTCCCAACGCTTTTGTTGAAAGTGTCGCTAAAATACATGGCATTGACTAATGCGCTAAGAGTTGCCGTTCTTAGACTAGCCCAAGGCTTAGAATGTGCAAATGAATTATTCATAGTTGTTAAATACAAAAAAAAAAGAATTTGTTTAATGTTGCTATCTAATTTAAATGGGCAGTTAATGAGGCAGAACCTGTCACTGCTGCTATTAGCTGCTCTACTTCTGCTACAGCTTACCTAACTGAGAAGAGCTCCGCATTAGTGTATAAAGGCGTGAGTAGTCGAACATATTTAGTTTTTTTATTTCTGTGAATTAAAACGGTACGCAAACTTGAGAAATATTATTTAATTATTTTATATTTTCAATAGAACATTTTCTTTCCTTCCAGTAAATGGGCTCCATTCATCAAATGTAAATAAACAAATTTAGCCACGTCATAATATTGATAAAATAGTGAAAAAATACGGATCACGTGACACCCTTACGGATTGCGTAATTTGTATAGAACATATAGAGAAAATGTTGTTTGTTTACGTTTGGTGAATGGACCCCATTGTGACCATCATTGTTTCTTCTTACACCTTCTAGGCAAACAACAATGATGTAGAGTTTTTTTTTTTTTTGATGTTCTATTCTCTTTTTGGTTGACGTCAAATGTTATTTGTTCTCAATTGATAATTCAAAAGACTGAAACACAAATGACCAGTTTGCAATCAGGATAACTACGTCATCGGGCCAACGATGACCTGCTAAACACTGTCAAAAAAAAAAAAAACGCAAAAAAACTTTATGGCAACAAAGTTTCGCAAAGACCATCCTACAAGGAACAGTGTCAGGTGAAAAGAAGGAGAAGCACAAACAGCGATTGGAAGACAACGTTACACTAAACAATATTAAAAGTACTTATAAACAAAATTTTGTATTGAGCGTTATTGTATCAATTAGTTTGGATCAGTCATGTACTTAAATTTGTAATAGATCTAGACAATCTAGAGTATTCTAGACTAACAATAAAAATTCTGCTCTATAAAAATTAATTACAGGCATTGTTTTTTTTTAAATAAAAATGCGCTATGTGATCCTATCACTTACGAATCATTTTCATTGACTATTTGTGAAAAGGTGCCAATGGTGTGTGTGTGTGTATATATAACTGTCGTTTTTTTTTTAATGCATTTATTTTAAAAAAAAAGGTAGAACGACCTGGATTAATACTCTAGGCTTAACATCCTAAAAGACTTTCCTAGTCAGAGTACTTACCACTATACCAGAGAAATGAGTATGAAGTATTTTATAGTCATCTATTGTTAGTTTTAAACTTAATATAAAGGTTACTAATTCAACTAATACCACTAAATCAGTCAAGTACGATTTGCTTCCCTTGTTCCGTAACAAACAAAATGATTAATTACCATTTGGTAAAACTTTGTTTATTGATTCGTGTGTTGTCAGGTACACGAAATAAGTGTACACAATTTCAACTTGATCTGAGATTGGGTGTGGGAGAAATAACGTGTACACCATGTTTACCAGACAGACAGAGTCAGTTGTTGTTAGCTTTGTGAAAATGTACGGGCCTGTCATTGAAAAAAGATTCTAACAGTGCTCCAACGGTTCTAAAGACTTAGGGCTAGGTGAAAGTAAAAGAGCTGAATATACTACAAATTTAAGAACAATGTCGTGAAATGTTTCACAATTGATGTCTTAACCTCAGTCTAAAGAACCAGGCACGACATTGGACTAGTACATCTTCTTGTCTATACATTGTGAACTCTTCACTGACTTCAGGCATTGTAGCCTACCACAGCGATTTAAGCATGCACTTGTCAGGCCCTTATTGAAGAAATCTAGTCTTGATCGGGAATTTTAAAAAAAAACTATCGCCCGGTATCAAATCTCCCCTTTCTGTCAAAGCTTTTGGAGCGCACCGTGTTAGCGCAAATTCTTTCTCTTCTTGAATAGTACTGTCTCTTGGAAGAATTTCAATCTGCATGTAGGAAGTGCCGTAGCACAGAGACAGCAGTGGTCAGGGTACTAAACGACTTACTTCACAATTCCGATATAGGCCACATATCGATTCCTTCCATTGCTGGGACGAGATAAGAAATTAAGAAGCGTAAGTTCTGTGTGTGTTTGTCTGGTTGGGTTCTGTGTGACATACAATGCGGAATGGTCGTTGATGCGACTGAAAGACATTTCTTGTCGACGTTCCTAGCTCGGAACGCGGCTTCAGCCTTCCCGTTGACTGCCTCAGCTATGCGGCGGCTCCTCGCAGGTCGTCCGCCTCGGCTGGCATTCAACAGCCAACTCAGAACTGGTACGGACCAGGAAAATGGGACTGTCTCATTAAAACAAAGCTTTACGACGATGTTTACGCAATGTGATTTCTTCCCAGTGCTCTGAGTGTCATAGTTAGGAAATTCCTGTTGGTCTGTGAACCTCTTAGGCAAATGAAGACAGAGGCGGCGACATTGAGCCCTGCTTGCATGGGCTTGAGAGCCTGTTAGCAAGACTGACTTTTTTTTTATTGTAAGCTTCTAGTTTCTTTTATCACCAGGAAATAAATATTTCTCTTCACCTTGATCCCTCTTTGAGTTGCCTCCCTTGGATTTGATAGAATTTTTTCAAGGTATAAAGTTTAAATGTGAACAGTACGCATATTAAATGGACTTCGTGTTTCATTTTGTCACATGACTCTGAGTTGTATACTTCTTACTGTTTTTTTGGGAGACAAGAGTTTAAATGTTTTTATGTTGTTTTTTTTAATATATGTATTAAACCATCGCCATACATGCTTAAAAAATGTATTTCCTTGGCCGAGGGTTTATTAGAGTGTCGTTGCAACCAAATTCACTTCCTCAGCAGATGTCGCTAGCTTTGGGGTAAGATTTTGATTTTAATTGTCGGAAGGTGGTTTAAAATCTTGATGTATTAAATCCATAACAAATTTTTAATTATTTTGGTTGCTTAAAACCAAACCTCAATGCAGCTAGAAGTTTGTCAAAAGCGGAAGTAATACGGAAGTCTGTGTGTTTGTGCACCGTTCTTTTGAAATTCTTTTGTTCTTTCTGATTGCTTCAAGTGTTTGTGTCGATAAAGAACGTGGGGCTGTCATGAGATAAGACGCCCCGCTTCCTCCCCTCCGTCCGTACAGGGCGCCAACACGATGTTTACAGCTGCATATTATTTGAGGTTAATGAAAAGATCAATTTCTATTTTAATTTCATCCTTGAGGAGGAAGAATATTTACTCAAGACAAGAACTGAAATGGGACACCGAGTACCGATCAGAAGTGCAGGCATGATGCAACGCTGTAGTATGATCGTCTCTTATCATTGCCCCCGCATAGTGTCTTTAATTGCATGTTCGATGTGTTAGTCACTCGATCAAATCAATAAAGTGTAAATTAATTTACTGAAAAGATGTATTTTACAACATTGCATTAAATAGATCAGGAATGTAGGCTATTGATTACAGTATATATGTTAAATAGTTTTAATATCACAACACACATGTATCAGATCTCCATACTTTATCTAACAAAAATGTGCTTCTTATAATTAAACCAGCGTGGATGAAAGAATACACGTGCTATCTTAAATTCATCTTAATAAAACATCAAAGTTAAAACAAAACAATGCAATAGTTTTAGCTCCAGCTTTATGGTCACTGAAGTAAAGACAACATGATGTGTAACAATGTTTGCATCAGTTACATCCAGTGATCCCAACACAGACTATTCTTGGAGTGGCTTCAGCATGTTATACTTTCAAGATTAATTGGTTTCTATAGGAATTGCAACTCCTCCTAAATTAATACAAAATAAACTATTCTCATTATTGAGCATTCAAAAACAAAAATGTCACCATATATATTGTTACGTTTCTCCCTTTCCTAACTGAACTGGGAGTCGAACACTCAGTGAGGTTGTGACAGAACGTCGCATGAGGTTTGCGGGACATGTTCTACGACAAAAGGAACTACGCATACCAAGAATTGCGATGACACGGAGGCCAATACGAGGAAAACGCAAACAGGGACGTCCTCGTACAACTTGGCGTCATACCTTCATGGAGGACCTCAGAACAGTGGACACCAGATGGGAGGAGGCTTCAGACATTGCCAATGACAGATATTTATGGAGACAGCTTGCCGCCCAATGCGCCGAACGGCGCGGGAGGACCTAAGTCTAAGTAAGTCCCTTTCCTATCTCAGGCTTTCCATAAACACTGCTTAACACATAACACAACACATCAAAGAACCTGAAACAAGAGCTCCAAAAATAATCTGGTACTTTAATGATGAAAAGCTAACAGCCAATACTAGACAATTGGCAACACATCAACAGCTACAAATGCTACACTGTACATCACAGAACTAAACTCTACTGTCTCTATCTCTTTCTGGACACGTACATTCACTTGCGGACTCGACCAGGACCGACTTCATAAGCAGACTAACAGACCTGGTCTCCTTCGTGTCCTGTCTTCAACTCTTGACTACACACTCCCCCTCGTCTATCGTACACACTGGCTTATGATCAGATGACCAGTGGTCACAATTGAGTGCAAAGTTCATACCAGTCCTGTTCTTTCCACTTCGATATGGCACGCTAAACTGTTCTATTGGCCTGTGTCACATGTCAGTTGATTACACACAGTTAACCCTTTTGCGCCGCCAATAGGGTTATAACTATATTGTTGTATTTGACTTAGTTAAACATTCACCTAGTCTGTAATGAAAGAGAACGAATTGATGGACTCTAGTGATTGATTCCAACACGACAAGTATAGCATCTTATATTTGACATTAATCTGTTTAACAAAAGAAATCTCAACGGAAAAGTACACATCTTTCAATATATAACCTTTTAAAGTCATACTCTGGATAAAGTAACTCATAACTGTTAATAAACTTACAGAGGTGAAAGTTTATGATTCTTCAGATTCTAATGGTAATAGAATGTGAAGGAGTCCCCAAGTAACTTGCTCAAGGTCTAGAAATAACATGATTTGATTAATTTTAACGATATATCGATTCTTTCCCCTTACATTGCTTCTTGTTTATGGTGTAAGTACATTTCATCGTGAAATAAAATCATATATTCCTTTAAAGACTAGTAATAACTTTTTACAGTGTAGGTAAGTGTACAAAGTTTCAAACTGATCCAAGAACAGGAAGTTTGAGAAATATTAATTATAAAAAGTCCTGCTAGACAGACATACTCACATACGAACTGAGTAAATATAAGCTTTGCAAAACTAAACTTTAAGTTAACATCTATATGCGAAAAGCGATTCTATGCATTCGACATTTGCTGGCAGATGTTTTTTTTTTACTTTGGGCAATCGCCTTTGGCTAACTCCGTGACAAATTTTGTTTGTACTCGTAAATAACTTTGCATGATGAAGGTGTAATTATCTATCGAAAACTGAGTCGCCTTTCCGAATGTCTGAACCTGTGATACACATTTCAATGTTGCGTAAATATCAGTGTAGTAGCAAGACATCTATTTATCTATTAATGCTTATAAAACTAACTTTCATTCAGAATGTGATTTCCAAGTTGTTTTTTTTCCAGAGACTCTGTTAAGGTAAAAAATAATGTTTTGTCTTTTTGTTGTAAACTGATATCATTTTGTTTTCCGTGGCATAATAAAATAATAATAATAATAATAATAATTGATGCTTATCGATAAAAAAGAAAAAAGCCGCTATCATTATTGACGTTGCCGTACCATCTATATATTATTTCTCAAAGAATTAGGTCAGACAACAACAACAACAACGAGTAATCTATTTTTAGCTCCATTAATCATTTTTTTAACGCATTGGCTTTACTTATTTTATAATGCGAAAAATTAGAACCATATTTAAAACTCGAATTATTTATGTATTTAATAGTCAAAGAGAAAGTTTTCTAGAACGCAAATACTCTATAATTCTTTAGATAAAAAAAATCCATTGACTTGCAAAAGACCTTTAATACGAGTATTTGTGAACAATTGTGGTGGGAAAAAAAAAGCATTAGCAAGGTTAGAGAGACAAGTGGAGTTTTGTTCTTCGACTTTTTAAAAATTATATTTTATCTTTTCAGTCTGTAGTGTGCTATTGTGTTTGTAATTGAAGATTGTGTTCAACCATATGCTAAAGACTTATTTCCCTTACAGCTTGATGGTTAACAGCGTTATAAATGACTATATTTTGTTAAAATGTGTTTGATTTCTTTTAAAGCAATAGCTTAACAGACAAATAATTATAGGGATGTTAAATCGACAGGATGGCGCGGGGAATCTGTTGTAAGTAATAAAATGGCTTAATTTAATAATTTTTACACTTTAAATTAGAGCGGGTCCTATAAAATTGCGTGTCCTATGAAATGCGGGCCCCACTGCGGGGAATCTGTTGTAAGTGATAAAATGGCTTAATTTAATAATTTTTGCACTTTAAATTAGAGCGGGTCCTATAAAATTGCGGGTCCTATGAAATGCGGGCCCCACTGCGGTCGCCGGCCCTGGTAAATAGCGGCGTATGCTATGCCGCCGGTCAACTAGTTATCTTATAACTTAGGAAACAATGAGTTGGCAAAACAACGAAAGAATGGGAACCTAGGCTTGGAAATTAAGCGCTTATGGAAGTTATATAAAATAATAATATACCCCATTGTCATATCAATCGAGGGGATAATAACAACTGACCTCACAGATACCTTCAAGGCCCTTGGCATTCCTAGGAACATTCTCGTTGCCTGTCAGAGGGCGGTACTGGTGCAGACCTGCCACATCACCAGAAAATTCCTCACTGGAAACTGATAAAGGGAATACGATGAATTTTGTCTCCCTTTAACAAAACTCGACCCTGGCTGCGCCAGAGAATGAATACTCGTTCTTTTCTAACAAAATAATAATAAAATAAGAATATTAATGGCATGTTAATGAAAATAAAGGTCTATTTTAGAATGAGTATGGCCATACAATAAGAGTATATTGGTTATCGATATAATGTCCGATGGATGCTATTAATAGTCAACTATGTTAATTATAATCAGTTAATGATGATAATTGTCTTTAAAACTTAACAGTAATCTGTTCACATGCCCAAATAAGGTGTTTGTTTATTATATGTGTAACATGATGTCTATATTTCTGTAAAGTATAGTGACAATATTATGTTGTTGGCATTTAAACCACTGTTACATAAGATCTGAACGAAGTGGTCGTCTCCTTTCCATCAAGACTAAAACTGAAAGATTTAAAAACTCCTTTGTCCCACTTTCGATCAGAGTGTTTCGAGATCAGCTGTCATCGAGAAGTACATAGAAGTCAAATTCATAAAGCGCTGGTTGTGAATGTGCATGTGTGTTTGTATGTGAATGTTGTTCGAATTTTTCATTAACATTGTTTTTGTATAGTAGTTACGCTGACGTTGTCAAGTTGTAATCAAACTGAATTTCCATTAGATTGGATCAATAAAATTATCTTATCTTCTTATCTCTTATCTTTACTG
>JADKLZ010015452.1:14144-27227 GCA_021533235.1 Biomphalaria straminea | reverse complement strand
TATCTAATGCTATAGGACTTACCATTGCTATCTAATGCTATAGGACTGACCATTGATATGTAATGCAATAGGACTTACCATTGCTATCATCGAAAGAGGTCAGTCTGGAGAAGACGTTCATAGAGAAACTGGAAGGCAACAGCAGCATGAGATTGAAGATGGTCAGTGCGGTCAGTGTTTGTATAGATAGCTTTAGTGACGCCAACATGCTGGTCAAGACACTGACCACAACGAAAGCCAAAAGCGTCTATAGCAAACAACCAGGAGGAGGTAGAAGAGCCTCTGCACCAGACGAACAACTGTAGAAAGTCACTTCGCTGTCAGCTTCTGGTAATAGTGTAAGATCTGTTTTCACCTTAAGAAAAAAAGAAAATTTACCATTTCGTATCAAAACTATAATTGACGATATTCTTTTAGGCTGCGAGCAAAGGCTTTGTCAATCCAAACAGCTTGCTTTATCAGCACTATCTATAATATTTACTTTAATAATGAAACATGATTACGTTTAAATTTCTCTTTTAGAGATACCAACATAAAGTTTTAATGTTATATCACCTGATAGTTGCCAAGTTTCTAACTGTTGGCTGAAGGTGTCTTTCTCTATGTTTATGTAATAAAAATGTCGATTGTTTCTGATGACAAATTATTTTTTTTATTGACATTGGTATTAGAGAGCCATGATCCAACATTTTTAATCAAAGTCCAGGGGAGGTAAATATAAACAAATTAATGATCTGATAGCCAGAGGAACAAAAGAGTTTTTATGTCTGTTTGTCTTTGCTATCGGTGTCTTGTATCTCTTTTATGATGGTAAAATAACGAAATCCTGACCCAAAGGTTGATTTTTTATTTCTAGAATCTTCTTAGATTTTGTGAGGATGTTTGCCTCTAAGACTTTACCACTCAACCACCTTTATCAAGAGTGGTCAAACGGTTTGGGTTTCTGTGCGAGACATATACAAACATACATACGCCTTACATTCAAGTATACATATTAGAAGATAAACTGCCATAATCCAATTACCTATGCACATATTGTGTTTGATAAATGTTTCAATCATTGAATCGTTGTATTACCGTATTACCATAGACATAAATAAATATAGACTGGCCAATAAGAGAGTTTTATGAAATAGAATTTTGTGAATTGCAATTGTGTGTACTTTATTTTATGTCTATATTGTTTTGTTTAATATCTAAGATTGAAGATCATGCAATTTTTTAATTTTTCATCATTCGAAAATCCGAATTCAATAGATATACTTGCATAGACATATATATATAGACTGGCCTATAAAGAACAAATTATTATTGGAAAAATTTGGGCAAACATAGGTTTAGTTATACAGCAGTTATGAGCAGTATAAAAGTAAAAGTATTTATAGCTTGTTTTTTTTTTAGTCATAACCTATGTAATTAATAGAACCCTTTCTGTATTATTATATTTGTAATCTTTCCTACTAAATCTAGATTATATGTCAGGCGGGCATAATGATTATCTTCCCAACTATTAATTTAACTAGCTTGTAAGTCTAGATCTAGACTGAAGACATTGAACGCATGTCGGCATTAGTTAGTGTTTAGAGATCGGATAGGATAGACGATAGACTCGGATAGACTGACTGACTTACTGTGTAAAAATATTCAATTTATTGATGCAAAATGATTTTTCAAACTTTAGGATTTATCCCTTGGCCGAATTGGTCTATCGTCCTACGATCTTTAGAGCACGCTCTGCGCATTTTCTTTTACTTTTTTGACTAAGAACTAATTCTAAATATTTGAATCGATAAGACGACCGCCATACATAAAGAAGCCATGTCAACAATAAACAGATCCACATCACAAGCCTATATATATATTTTCCTATGTCTTTCATTATGAAATTGTTGATATGGCGCGCATAGGTGCATGAGTAGCCTAAAAAGGCAAAATATTAGGAATAATGAAGTTTTGTACTTTTCAAAACTAAAGATCATTGTTATAGATATGCTGAAATGTGCGTCCTAGAATTTATAGCTCATTTGCCACCATTTTTTTTTTAACGTAGATGTGGACGTAAAACATATTTGACTCTTCCCAAATGAAAATAAGATCCTGTTTCCAGTCTATATTTATTTATGTCTATGTATACATGTTTTCAAGTTACATGAAATTACTTCCTTTTTCCAGTCTATATTTATTTATGTCTATGTATACATGTTTTCAAGTTACATGAAATTACTTCCTTTTTCCAGTCTATATTTATTTAAGATCGTGCCATGCCGACTACACTCAATATTGACATCGGAAACTCCCATATGGGATACGAACATCGTGGCTGTTTTAAGAATATAAAAAAAAATTGTTTACATTTTTTGTATCTGAACCACACGTGGCTGAGAAGTCTTTACGAATTATTTCTAATTAAAAATAATCAGGGTATAAAAGAATAAGGAAAAATAGAATTAATTTTTTTTTCCTTCGGCCAAATGTTCCAGAATAATCTTATTTATTTCTGAACGTCGATAGTGTTAATTAATTTGAATAATGATATTTTTTTTTATGCGAGCGAAACAAATGAGTAATGTCACAGATAAGTTATGAGTTCGTTGGAAATGTGCATTAAAAAAGTCATTACATTGAGTTATAGAGTTTTTTTTTTTAAATTATAATACACAGGGTAGCATTGGGAAAAAGGCGGGGGGGGGGGCCGTAAAAAGTAAAGTTTTCCCTTTCAGATCATGCGGTTCATAGGGCAGATTATGTAGAGCTAAACAACCAACCGCCTTTACTTTTCTCCAGCTTATGTCAGGTAACCATTAGAGCTAGTAAAGTAAAGTGTCCCTTTCAGACCTTGCGATCTATGATGATGTTAAGGTCATCTGTTTCTTTGGCCAACGAGCAGGGTGTTATGTGGCCAGCACAACGACCAACCGCCTTTACTTTCCCCAACTAGAGTCAGGTACCCTTTAGAGCTGGGTGGACACAGGGGCGCCATAAAAATCCTAAATTCAAAATCCCAGTAGTCACCGAAGATTTGAACCCAGGACCTCAGGTTCGGAAGCCAAGCGCTCCACCATTCGACCAACGCGCCCCCAAATATTAGAGCTAGGCCTCCTAAAAATGCCGAAATGAAAAATCCCAGTCTTCATCAGTCTTCGTGAGCCATTCGCTTTACCAATTAGACATCGCCCCTCTTTTTTTTTTGTGGGGGGTATTTTTCTTAAGTAGAAAACTACTGTGGGTTCACATGTTGACCTTCTATTAAAATGGATTAGCACAATATAACATAATAAAACGGGGAGGGAGGGAATCATCCCCAAAACCCCTCTCGGAAAACAAATTCAGGCTGCACCTATGTACTAGGGTAGGCTTCTTTGACAGACAAAAAGTGGATTTTAATTGCCCAGATTTTCTGTTTATTGACAAATAAAAAAAAAGTCCGCTACCATCATTGACATCGCGTTTATTAAAATATAGAAAAAATAAAATGGAAAGAAAAACATATCTGAACCTAAGCTTACTAATTAAACGGCTATGAAAATTATCTAAAAAAACAAACAAAACAAAACAACAAACTCTATTAGTCTATTGTTGTATTAATAATAATAATAATAATAATAATCTTTATTGTCCGTAAGGAAATTTGTCTTACAATTTGTGCATTATACAAAACAAAACATTATTTAAAGAAAAATGTACATTCACACCAGACTCACTCACAATTAACATATGAAAAGTTTACATTAGATTGGTTCTATTTAATGATCTGATTGCCAGAGGAACAAAAGAGTTTTTGTGTCTGTTTGTCTTTGCTATCGGTGTCTTGTATCTCTTTTGTGATGGTAAAATAGCAAAATCCTGACCCAAAGGGTAATTTTTATTTCTAGAATCTTCTTAGATTTTGTGAGGATGTTTGCCTCAAACAGCTTCCCTAATGGGGTTTGCTTTTTGCCAATGACCTTACCAGCAGCATTTTGGATTCTCTGGAGTTTATTTTTATTCTTAGTGCTTAGATTGCTATACCAGGCAGTGATATTAAAATGTAAAATATTGCCGATGTGAGCGTGATAAAACATAGCCAAGGCCTTTTCGCTAATATTAAAAGAGGACAGTTTTCTCAGTAATCGTAGTCTTTGCTGCCCTTTTTTGCTGATATAATCTGTGTTTGCTGTAAAATTTAATTTACTGTCTAGGATAGTACCAAGGTATATTAACTGAGGGATAACTGAGGAAGCTTACTTTGTTTAAATATAATAATCGATATATATACATATATATAATTCTTAAAGTCGACAAAGTTCAAAAGTTCAATCGAGCAAGCAAGCAAGCAAGCAACAAGATAAAGGGAATATCCCATAACGCAGCATGGTGTGAATGAAAAAAAATGGTGTGAATTTGTGTAGTGAAGGGAAGGAAGGTTAAAAAAATGGAAGCCGGAAGAGATGAACAGGAAGAGAAGATGAGAATTATTATGTCTATACGTAATTTGGCATTATATTAACTCTTTCTCTACTAACTGACGATACCAACGTTGATTCCATCAGAACTTGTTAAATAATAACGGAGAGAAAGAGTTAATATTGTGTCGTAAGACTCTTGAAACTAGAACGACAATACACAGATAGAGTCTACTCTCAGGTTTGACTTTTGAAGTATTTTTATTATCACAAATTACGTTAAAATAATAATTTCACTGGCTTCCTGTTCGTATCCTTCTAGTTTCCCCCTTTTGATCTCACTTCCATTTTAAATTTTTATCTATATATTTCTGGATATTTTTTTTTTACTTTACTTTTACTTTACAAAAGATTTTAATAATTTCCGGAGATTTCCAGGACTTTTTCGTAGTACTATATTTTGCAATTTCAGGAGATTTCCAGGAGCTCCTGGTAAATCAAGAGACCGCAGGAAATCTGTTATATGTTATAAAATGGTTTAATTTAATAATTTATACACCTAAAAATTAGCACGGGACCCACTGCGGTCACATATGTTGCAGAGCCTAAGGCAGTGATTCCCAAAGTGGTCCATATGGACCCCCAGGGGTCCACGAGGACTTCCAGGGGGTCCACGAAAGTGAAAAAAAGAATTGGGGGTCCATGACATGCAAATGGGGGTCCACGAGAGTGGATCTCATTTAAGAAGGAATTGAATTTAATATAAATCTCACATTTATGAAATCACCTATTATATCATACAAATATACATTATTTATACTTTATTATAGCTAGGCCATTAAATATAACTGTAACAACATGTAGTTGTTATGCCGGGGATTGATTAAATCTTGAATCGAAGTAGTTGAATTAATGTAGATCTAGAATTCACAATAAAAGATTCTCTTGTAGAAAACAAAATTCAGGAACTTTATTTGAACAAAACGTAAGTACAACTTATGTACAAAGGCAGATCTAACAAGATGAATAATATTACAAGGCTCCTTTGTTAATTAAAACTTAGAGATATTACAAACACGTGTGCTCAATAAGACATTCGAACATCGACTGACCAACTCGCGCAAAATACAGACTCTTGGGCGGAAGTCAGGTGACTTCTTTTTTAAAACAACCAATAGAATTCAAAGTTCAAACTTGTATACGTCTCTGGAAGAACCCAAGGTGACAACTCGTGTCTTGGTTCCCCGAGTAACTTGCGAGCCATCTGGCGAGGGTTTATATTTCTAATATACACAATCTATAATGGCATATGTGACAATAACATACATTATTTGGATTAAAAACATATTTTAAATTTTAATACCTCATTTAAATAGCTCAATTTGGTCTAGAGATAAATAATATTTAACATGGCTGAATCTAAATATAAAATAGACGGTGGTGTTAATTTCCAAAAAAATTTTCATATTTTCTCGTCGAAATTATATGCCTATGTGTCTTTTATTTAACATTTTATGTAATGACACCATGAAACCACCTAAGCTGGAGGATCGTCGGAGACAAAGCCACCCTGATAAGATTTGAAAAACTAATGAACACTCCATGATAAAGTTGAGAAAAGATCTACAATTGACAAAATATTTGATTTCAAATTTTGATGAAAATATAATGGTTTGCTGTGTCTTAAAAATATCTTGCAAAATTATGAAAATGACATACAATTGGGGGAAAAAATGAATGATTTAGCCAGCCGTGGAAGTTTTTAAAACTATTTTGCACACAAACCTGCATCTGATATTTGCTAAGAATTCTTCTAAGCAACAAATAGTTCAAAGGTCTATATATGAACCGAGTTGTGCCTGTCATGAAACATTTTTCGGGCACATGTTCGTTTATTTATGGATAAAGAAATTCACGACAAAATTTCGTTTTGTGAAAACTGATAATTGACAATAAAGTCGAATACACATTTGATGTTTTGAAGGAATCGTTCGAAGAAAAAGCAAACCCTGTAACTATTATATCAGTAGCAACAAATGTAGCAGTAGCATATCTAGATTGCAGGAATATCTTCAATTTGTTATCAACAAGAGAGTGTTAATGTGCCATTTTTTTTATTATGCAGTGCTCCTATTTCTTCTCTGTGGTTGTCATAGAGCTCATTACTTATAATGATCTTGATTTTTAAATTATTTTTTCTCCATTGGGCCATTCAATAAGTATTCCA
The DNA here is from genome assembly GCA_021533235.1 of Biomphalaria straminea. Lineage (NCBI taxonomy): Eukaryota > Metazoa > Mollusca > Gastropoda > Planorbidae > Biomphalaria > Biomphalaria straminea. Next base: position 20,618 of record JADKLZ010015452.1, on the reverse strand, counting down.
GTTCCTTCGTTTGTGGTGGCTTTCTGAGAACAATCCATGAAAACTCTGTTAGGGCAATGGTATTGTAGAAGAGTTCACTAAAGTCTTGAGCTATGTTGGAATATAGCTAAATATTTCTTTCTTCTAATGTAAGTCTTTGCAAACGACATATTTCTGCAAACAATATATTTCTCTATACAGCTGGCCGAGTCAACCTTGTCTGGTAATGATGTATTTTTTTTATTCAAATTATTATGGCTCAAGAAATCCACGAAAAACAGCTCTATGTGAAACCTTTTACTTAAACAACAAATCTCAATATGAAAAATAGTTTCCATAGCAATTGGAGTCGAGCTTGCAAACCTTTAAAAACAAAATGTTTGCAATGTGTTTAGTGATAGTAAACGATACATATTAACTGTTACATAATTAATTAAAATGTAGTTTTAAATTACTTTTTAAGTCCTCATGTCACTGCTTGGAAATTATCTAAATAAAATGTGTAATTTCGAATTGATAAATTTTAAAAAATTCAATATAATTTAAACAGGGGGTCCACGGAAAACCAGAAAACATGTCAAGGGGTCCACGAGACAAAAAAGTTTGGGAACCACTGGCCTAAGGCATGCCCTGCAAAATAGCGGCGTATGCTAGGCTTCCTGTCGACTAGTAATCCTTATTACCCATAAAGATATATGAAAACATATTGCTTTTTTCAAGGCCATTCAGTTATTCAGTATATACAAATGATTTTAAGGCAGATGTCATAGAAGTGTTAACTTTAGTATGAATTAAAATTCCATTGAGAATTGTATCTAATGAATTACAGCCTTTTCATGAAGGTATTTTTTTTTTTTGTTCTTTTTTTTTTTTGGTTAAAGGCAAACTAACCTTGTATGTTATGCAGAAACAAATTTTCATACTTTAATATATTTTTTTTTTCAAAAGCTTATTATAAACTCACTCTGTCTGGATTAAATCTTGTACACGTTTATTTCCTCTTATTTCAAAACTTTAGATAAAGTTCAACAATTATTCTTCATTGTCGATGACAACACATGTATACATAAGGATGTGAACCAATTATTCAATCAATTAGTAGTATTTAATTAATTTTGTTTTATAAAGAAATGTAGGTCTACTAGGTTTAGGGAAGACAAGTATGATGAAGAAAATTATGTCGTTCGCTAAAAATATTAAAACTGTAAACTTTTTAGACAATAATACCTTATATTTTTATAAGTACTTGTATAACTCAGAGGCAACAGCTTCGGCCTTCCATCACGAATTTTAAATAACTTTTGAGAACTCAGCCCGGAAACTTTGTCCCCCCACACACACACACACCACTGGTCCATAGACTTCTATAGCGCACTTAGCATTCGATAAGCATATAAGTTGTGCCGAACAATATATATATATATATAACAATTAAAAATAATAACAAGAAAAAACATAAACAATACTTTAAAAAAAATCTTATACTAAGTGTAATTCTATTCACCAGTTTAGATAAATCATGGGATTCAATTTGTAATAGATCGAGACGAAATCTGCTTGATTGGAAACATTTTTACCAATTATTTTTGATTAGTGCAATTTCCTACATTTAGCTTTGTCAAAACGTTATGATCCTCTCACTTATCAGGACCAGATGGGAGAGGGGAAGTGGGGAGGGGGGGAGAGAAAGAAGGGCGTATCTGGGTGAATGTTAAATGTAAACACAGAAAAAAAACGTGTTAACTCAAGGCTCAAGGGGGGACAAATTCAACTTATACCACCATATCTGTCAAATACAACTTCTTTAGGGGGCGCGGTGACCGAATGGTTAAGCGCTTGGCTTCCGAACCTGAGGTCCTGGGTTCAAATCCCGGTGAAGACTGGGATTTTGAATTTCGGGATTTTTAGGGCGCCCCTGAGTCCACCCAACTATAATGGGTACCTGACCTTAATTGGGGAAAGTAAAGGCGGTTGGTCGTTGTGCTGGCCACATAACACCCTTGCTCGTTAACCGTTGGCCAAAGAAACAGATGACCTTAACATCATCTACCCATAGATCGCAAGGTCTGAAAGGAACACTTTACTTTACACACTTTTTAAAATTTCTTTCACTTGATCGATAATATATTTATATGTAATTAAAAATTATTTACAATAATTAATTAACTAAATTGAGGGCGCGGTGGCTGAGCGGTAAAGCGCTTGGCTTCCGTACTGGAGGTCCCGAGTTCGAATCCTGGTGAAGACTGGGATTTTTATTTCGGGATTTTCGGGCGCCCTTGAGTCCACCCAGCTCTAATGGGTACCTGACATTAGTTGGGGAAAAGTAAAGGCGGTTGGTCGTTGTGCTGGCCACATGGCACCCTCGTTAACCGTAGGCCACAGAATCAGATGACCTTTACATCATCTGCCCTATAGACCACAAGGTCTGAAAGGGGAACTTTTAATTAACTAAATTGAGGCACGATGGCTGAGCTGTAAAGCGCTTGGCTCCCGAAGCGGGGTCCCTGGTTCGAATCCTGGGGATTTTTAATTTTTTGATCTTTGGGCGTCTCTGAGTCCACCCATCTCTAATATATATCTGACGTTACTTAGGGAAAAATGTAAAGATGTCTGGTCGTTGTGATGGCCAAAAAACACCCACATTGACCTTAGGCAGCAGAAACAGATGCCTTAGAGATAGCAAAGTTTGGGGAACTTTAAGCTAATTAATTAATTATTGTATTTATTGATTCGTGTTATGTCAGGTAAAAGAAATAATTGTGCAAATTATAAACTTTATCTGAGATTGGGTGTTGGAGAAATAACGTACACAAACGTTTTGCAAACAGACAGACAGACAGACAAACAGACAGAGTGAGTTGATATAAGCTTTGTAACAATATTATCAATGTAGTTTATTATCCTTAGTCTGGATTTATTCAAAATTAACTACACGATTACTATTCAATGGAGTATACAATTTCAGATAATACATGTTTTCATTTGAATATTTTAAGAACTAATTCACTTGTATATGAGGGCGCGGTGGCTGAGCGGTAAAGCGTTTGGCTTCCGTACTTGAGATCCCGGTTCGAATCCTGGTGAAGACTGGGATTTTTATTTCGGGATTTTCGGGCGCCCTTGAGCCCACCCAGCTCTAATGGGTACCTGACACTAGTTAGGGAAAAGTAAAGGCGGTTGGTCGTTGTGCTGGCCACACGACACCCTCGTTAACCGTGGGCCACAGAATCAGATGACCTTCACATCATCTGCCCTATAGACCACAAGGTCTGAAAGGGGAACTTTTTTTTTCACTTGTTTATAGATTAAACTTTGGGCATTAGGAACTAGAATCTAGCTCTTATTCGCAGTAGTTCAGCTAAAGGTAAATAACTCATCGGGGTAAAAAAAAAAGGGAAATAAAATAGCAAGCAGCCTTTGTTGTTAATAAAAAAAAACTGTGATAAAACCACGAATAAGCTTAACGAAACAATAATTCTCTTTCTCTCTCTAATCGGAAACTAACCTCAATATAGATTTTGTCATTACAAATCCAATAATTGTTCAACATTTAGATATCTAATATCAAAGTTGAATTTTTTTTTACATTTTTAAATTCCAAACCGCACAAAGGTTTTTCATAAGGGGAAAAAATTAAACAACTTTTCATCATCCTCTTAAGCGAGACGAAAAGTAGTGCACAAATTCTGTCACATGACAATACATTTCATTAAAGTAAAAAATAAAGATCACTTTATTGTTTAATTCTCATTTATTTTTTTTTATCGTTAAACATATGGATGTAAAAAGGAACTGTATTCTTCTTCTAATTATTCTATCATTTTTCATATGACTGCCCCCAAATGTTGATAAATAAAATTTTAATGTTTAGTATACACTATTTTTGAAAATATAAATTAAGAATTGATTTAAAAAAATGATTTTACATAACGTGTTTCTCAAACTGAAAAATCTTGGTTGGAAATACTTTGTTTTGGTGTCTACTTACAAACTGAGACGAAAGATCAAATTTACAATTGCTAGAAGACTTCATATTTTCATTTTAGCCTTCACTGCAAACAAATAGTGTATACATATATATGTACACAGGTCCGATTTTCTTTAAAGGAAAAAAAAAAAGAAAAAGAAACGTTCATACCTTACCTGCTAGAGTCTGGATTAGGAATATTGCTTTTTCGTAAGTCCAATATCAGTAATTTCCACGTTTGTATTAGGCATAGATCTAGAAATTCATGATTAATAGTTCTTTTCTATAATAAAATAAAATCCGCACACAAATTTGTTCTTGGTATAAAATAAAACTATGTCTTTGAATGTTTGTTCTTTTCTTGTTGTGTTGAGAATCTTCCCTTTAAAATTATTTTTCCGCAATGATTTGGTTGTGTTCGTATCTTCCACGAAAGTTATTCCATTCGAGAACTCTTGTAAGATCACTTCCTTTTATTCGTTTCTTTCCCTTTGTTGAGTTTTATTTTTTTTTTTAAATCACTGAAGCACACAATTCTCATTGATCTGTTTGAAACCCACTTGTTCTGTCAGCTCGTAACCGAATGGCGTAACTAAAAAAAAAAAATGTTAATAATAGGTACAATAGTAAAGTCCAGTAAAAACGGATGGGCGGTTGCTTATTTAACTAAGTGAAAAATCAACGCCTGTTCATAGGTAAATATTGGAGAGCCCTCGGGCAGCGTTGACGTTTTAAACTGATATCAAGATCCGATGTTGACCCAACAATCCCTAGTATCTGCCAACCTGGCATAGCTACCCATCCTCTTATCCGCTTGTCTCACTCACTGCTCTCAACTACAAAAGAAGACGAGAAAAAAAAAACCTGGCCAACTGGTCACGTGTATTTCATTAACGCGCAGACGTCGGAAAAAAAAAGGAACCGGCGCACATTGGAGGCGGGAAAAAGTTTTTTTTTTTTTTTTCTAACATATTGTTTGCTAACATTTTCTCTTTTTTTGAAAAGATGGCGATAACATGTGACCATCTTTTTTTTCCAGCCCCAGCACAATGATTGGTAGATATGTTTCTCAATCAACACAATCACTTAGTGAAGTATTGTTCTGTCTTAGTGACGTACTTCAACAGTCAACTGTGAGTTAATAGTGACGAGGTGGGCATGGAGTCATGTGTGGGAGACAAATCATCGTCTTAGACATTTAGTAAATTACGTCCCTTTATCCCTACACAAGACTGATGGGAGATTAATGGGATTTTGCTTAAATCCGACAAATACTAAATTTTAACCCGCTGATAGAAAACAAAAAACAAAACAAAAACAAACAAAACAATTGTTACTTTTCTGTATATACAAAGGAAATATTAAAATAAATCAAGAAAACAGACACACTGTAAACCGATTACTAATGATAAATACACACATTCTTTTTAAAAAATTCCTCTCTAAATATTTGTTTGTATTTGTCATATATATATATATATATATTAGGCTAAATAACTCCGACTATTACCTACTTGTCAAATAGGCAGCTGCCTCAAGACATGAGTGTACATTTGTAGAGGGCATATAACTTGGCATTGGGTAAGGGCTTATGATTTTTTCCTAAGGATTAACTGGTGAAGCTTTAGCACTACAGGACTGCGGATGTTTGAAACAAAACTACGATACTCCTTACCATACCGACCACGTACATCTGCCCCAACTCCTTAGTTTAGTCCCTACAACTATTCGAATTTAGCTGGCTGAGTGGCAAAGCGCTTAGCTTCAAAACCGATGGGTCCCGGATATGAGCCCTGATGAAGACTGGGAATGTTAATTTCAGCATCATTAGGTCACGTGTGTGTCCATCTAGCTCTAATGGATATCTGACGTTAGTTAGGGAAAAGTAAAAGTGGTTGGCCGTTGTGCTGGCCACATAACACTCCCGTTAGTAGCGGCCTTAGGGAGTGGCAAGTGAGGCAGCCGCCCCAGGTCCCGCGCTTGAGGGGGGGGGCCGCGATCGGAGATTTTATTGTCACAAACTTCATCACTATACATTTTCCCAATAAAATCCGATTGAATGTCAATGTTAATATACGAACTAAAATATTTAGATTGGTTATGGGCTATGGCCATGGGAGTAATTTTTAACCTTTTTTTTTTAGTTGAAAAAATTTTCTTTATGCAGAACAATTACAATACAGCAGTGATGCCCAAAGTACGGCCCGCGGGCCAGATCCGGCCCGCGACCTGGTTCTATCCGGCCCGCCGAAACACCGGCGCAAGGTGTAGAAAATCACGTACTCACAACACAACAAATAGTTGAAAAAAAACGTCCACTACTATATTGCTTTCACTATTTCTTGGTTGAATTGTGATACTGATAAAGTCAACATGCCTATTACACAAAATGTATCTTTTTTTCATAGAACTAAACACTAAACATCATAACACAAACAAGTCTGCTGTAAGACATAGCTTCAGAGCTGCTCATATTATCAGTAGAGAAACAAAGTCACCTTCAGACTAGGAATGCGTAAAAAAAA
>JADKLZ010015452.1:0-14044 GCA_021533235.1 Biomphalaria straminea | reverse complement strand
AATAATAATAATAAGTATGCAGCTGAAGCTGTCTCATGACAAAGCGATTGGTTGATATGGAGAAAACTCTCCATTCAAAAGTAGGAGACAGGGTAGCAGACTTTGAAATATTTTCTGACGAGTCAACAGACATATCTGATACTGATTAAACTCTTGGTATTTATTCGCGGCATAAACAGCAATTTTGAAATCATAGAAGTTAGAAGCCCCAGTGACAAAGACCTGTTTAAAGAAGTTTCCACCATCACAAAGACTGCACTAACTTGGTGTCATTCATATCGCCAGATGAGAAGAAGTTGGTTTCCGATAATCTTCTCTTTCATTGTAAATACAAAAGTCGATTGGCTATTGTAAAATTGGTTAACTGTTTGTTTTCTTTTTTTAAAACTTTTTTGGTGATGTGGCCCGCGACACAGTGTCGTAAATTAAAATGGCCCGTAGGCCGAATAAGGCTGGGCATCACTGCAATACAGTATATATAACACTTAGCGCGGCCATTAGTAAGCCAACAATGGCTACGCAATGTTCTATGTTTTGATACAAAAATAAGGAAGGCCCACAGCGTTAAGGCAGACATACTGTCTTGTTATTGTTACAGCGTTAGAGACTGATTAGCCGGTTACCGTGATGTGGTACGGTATACATAGTTTATCCTTACGGCTAAGGGCCCCGCACATGACACTCGCCCAGGGCCCCGCTCACTGCTAAGGACGCCCCTGCTCCCGTCAACCGTAGGCCACAGAAACAGATGACCTTGACATCATCTGCCTTGGAGATTGTAAGTTCTGAATGAGACACTTTACTCTTTAAGAATTGGCCCTAATCTGATAGGAGACACCGTTTCGCCTGTTTACAAAACTAGAGGCTAACAAGCTTGTAATGCTTTTCTCTGTGATATATAGTAACTGTTAAAGTTCTAGGAAACTCGATAGAGCCGTTTTGAGAACCGCATCTAGGTTCTTACACACAATTAAAACTGAAATAGTGATATTCTAAAAAAAAAAATAATAATAAAGAATGTAACATTTTGTCATGTCTACAAAGACCCTATTGAACGCTACATTTTTTTACCAACCTACCTACACACACACACACGCACGCGCACACACACGCGCACACACACGCGCACACACACATACACACACACACACACACACATATATATATATACATTACCCTGCTCTATTCTTTGTAGTTACTTCTACATTTATTTTCATCCTTGCACATTACTACGAAATACTTATTCTTTTGAATCTCTAAAATGTATGCTGCCAAAATTATTGTTCAATTCTCTCTTTCGAACAAAAAAATGTTGCTGTCGAGAGTTCTCTACGTCAGTATGCGGACTTTATTTAAATAAACAAATTCTTTCTCTTTTATTGAACCCTAAGAATAGCATTTAATGCTTAACGTTCTTAGATGTATCTTCCCATAGTTACATTTCTCTTATCTTGCAGTTCTCTTACTTTTCGTTAGTCCTGAGAATGAAATAAATAAAATTACAATCTAACTTTGTTTTCAGTAGTGTTGAGGACATCTAAAATATCAGCAGATACACCGATCCTGTTTTTTTTAAATCATGATCTGAGATAATATCTTTGAATTCCAACTCGAGCACAGTCGTGTTTGCTGAGCACCTAAAGGCAGCACGGAATCCTTCTCCCTTATAACCCCATCCCTCACACAAGAGTTTGGACCTCTAGAGTTCTGAGAACGCTATTAGAATAAAAGGTGCGTTATTTAAAAAAAAATAGAAATTGGGAAAACCGGAATGTTACTTTAATTATCAAAATTGAGGTCTACATGTGTTCTGAGCACGCCATTGTACGGCATTGAGTTGTGGACTACATTGTGAAAACATTTTTTTCACTAGCACAGCTTCCGCTGAATCTCGAGAATCATACAAGGAACATTGAGTTACTTGATGTAACAAGTCTTCCCAGCATCTTTACAATCCTCAGACAACGTCGTCTACGCTGACTTGGTCATGTCCGCAGAATAGAGGACAATCTTATCCCAGATGTCATCCTTTATGGGCTTCTCGCCACTAGCTCAAGAAAAACTGGTCGGCCACTACTTCCGTTTAGCTCGATGCAATTAAACGGGATCTCAAAACAGTGGACTTTGGACTTTGATGCTGACTGTATGATGTGGAATGAAATATTTCTAGAGCACATTATATGGAGATAGATGGTGACCAAGAAAGATATGAACAGCGAAAAAAAAACCATTAGCATCTGCCTTGGAAGAAAAGCAATCCACAACAATAGAGGCCTGCTCCTCCAAAAAGAGTAACACCTTAACTTGCGTTATTTGTGGATGGGAATGTCTCTCCAAAATAGAGTTCCACAGTCACACGAAAAAGTGATTCTTCTTCTTCTTCTTCGTTCTCATTGTTATGTTGGAGGGTTCAGATCACTACACCAATATCTGAGATGAACTGCGCAGTGGTTTCCAAGTCAGGGCGCTCTCCATATAGTTTTCTTTCTATTGGGGTGTTTTGCGGCCAGTGTCTTAGACGGGCCTCTTGGTAAAGAGCGCAGTCTTGGAGGACATGGTCGGCATTCTCTGATGACACTCCACATGGGCAGATATCACTGGTTCCAATTTTGAGCTTCCGGTACATGTGTTGTCGCATTCTGTTGTGTCCGGTCCTAAGTCGAAAGAGACAAGATTACAAAGAGAGTTTGTGTAATACACAAACTCAGAGGCGGCCCCCGTTGGAGTCGGATCCCTGTCAAATCCGCCTATTCGCAAGATGTTTTGGATGTTCATTCTAAGTCCCTGGCTCAATTCCTGTATGCTCCTATCCTTAAACTATCGCAATATTTCTGAAAGAACAGTAAAGGTTAAATCATATTTTCAAAAGCCTTTAGTGCTTTTTCTAACCGTGACGGACAGACCAACCAACAGACAAAACGCACAAAAATATGCTAATTACATTCTAATGGGGGTAATAAACAATTTTATTTTAAAAAATCTGATTTTTTTTAAAATTTAAGAAATTAGTTTAGAATCATGTCATTTCTGGGCTTTACGCTAGTAGACGAAAGCCGCTGCTAAAAAATCATTTTAAAAAATGTGCGTGATATCTACATGCCTTACGTATTACTTATAGTAACATTTCCTCCCTTACATTTACGTAATTATTTTAGAATTGGTGTTTTGTTATTAAAAAATCGCTTGCATAATTAATTTTATAAATTAAACGGTTTGCTTTAAGAAAACTAAAAGTAGCCGTGGCACCTAAACTTTTCAAGCTGCATTTAATGGTGAAATAATATTTTTCGTATCTCTTCTAGTTTTGGCGCTCTGAGTCTGACAGACGGACAGACGGACAGACAGACAGAAAGTCATTTTAAAAAATGTGCATGATATCTACATGCCAAGAGCATTTCATATAGTAACATTTCCTCCCTTAGATTTACGTAATTGCTTCACAATTGGTGTTTTATTATGAAAAAATCGCTTGCAAAATAATTTTTATAAATTAAACGGTTTGCTTTTAGAAAACTAAAAGTAGCCGTTGCACCTAAACTTTTCAAGCCGCATTTAATGGTGAAAAAATATTTTTCGTATCTCTTCTAGTTTTGGCGCCCTGAGTGTGACAGACGGACAGACGGACAGACGGACATTTTGCACAAACCTAATAGCGCCTTTTTCCCCTTACGGGGGCCGCTAAAAATGGAAACAAGACACGAATTTCCACCACCCCCTTGCGGGGAGGGATTTTATTTCGGGGAGAGGGAATCTGATCCCCGATCCTACGCCAAAAAGTCTTTTTCTATGGCTGACGGTTAAAGAGGATATTGTTTAACCAGCACAACGCCAGTATGTTAATGAGATACGGACTGCGGTTATTATCTCTGCCAACTAGTAACTGAACTCAAATTAACCCACGTTGACTTTCCATCACCCTCCCCCATGAGTCTTGACCCTTTCTCAAATGAAACGTATCTACTTTGAAAGGGGCCTTGAAGTACAAGTTTGATTCTTAAATCTGGAGTTCACATCTGGAGAATAAAAATTTGTTTTCCACTTCCGCAATTACCAGCCAGCAAGCAATATGTTCACCCACCTCGAGAATGGGTTGTGGGGCGTGGTCGGTGTCTAAGAAGAATGGCTGTCCCCTGGGGGGCTGCATGATCAATCAGAGATTGTGTTTGTCGCCTAGATTTCGTTGGAATTCGATTCAGAGAAACCTAACGATACAAGGGCTATAAGTTATATTGGAATATGTTTATTAGAAACCGTTACAACAATGTCGAGTATATTTTTTTTTAACTAGCAGCTGATTTAGACTTTAGCACAACTGGACAGTGTGTCCTAAAATAGCACGTGCGTCACGTGATCAGCTAGTTGGAGTAAACAACAATGCCATTTTTTTTAAAAGGTTGTTTGGAATAAATTTTCCATTAATGAGAAACTACAATTATTCCGATGTCTTTATTTAGTTCTAAATAAGAGTAAGTCATTTTACTAATGTATGTCATTTTACAAGAAACAACGAGCACTATCATGGCCGGATTAAGCCAATTTGGTGCCCTACGCACGAACCCACATTGGTGCCCCCTTCTGCCCGGACCTCCGATCCTTCACTGACAGCTGGTATGTTCAATATTATGCAAAAAAAAATAACAAAGACAAACGATTATTAACACATATGTTTGTACTACCGTCAATCATATAAAACCTACAATAAGGTATTTCTGTATTATAGGATTTTTAGGCGCATTTTCTTTTTAAATTTATTCATTTTTTTTTTTATTTTCTTTCTTTTTTTTTTTTTTTAATTTAAATTTTCTTCTTTTGTAATCGTTTTTTCTTTTTATTAAAAATAAAATGAAATACATTTTAAACATAGAAAATTTAATCAATCACATAAAATCCTTTATTTCAACAGCATCCAAACAATTTTTTTTCAATGTGGCGATAATAACTGAGAAAGTGAGAGAGAACACGCATTTACATTTCAAAGTTCTTTTTTCTAGATTTACGTTTGGCAAAGTTTTTGAGTACATCATCGAAGTTAATTTTGCGCAACAAGTCCGCCTTAATCATCAGCAGAGACAAGGAATCAAGCCTTTCTTTTTTCACTGTTGATGTACTTGGATTTTTTGTGCGTTTTAACTGAGGAAAAGAACCGTTGAAAGGTTCGTGACCATTAATGTCAAAAATATGCGCAAGGCGATTTCTACATTTGGATTGGCACACTCGATGTTGTCTCTAACTATTACTTTGTAGAGTTCTGCATGACTGAACGTGTTGTTCTCAGATATTGATTCACGAAACTTGTGGCAAATATATGAGTGGAATTGTTGTAGTTCAGAAAATAAATTATTGTTCAGATCTTCAGGATAAGCATTAATTAGTGCTTCACAACAATGCAATGTTTGTGGTACATCGACCAAACAAGAAAATCGAACTACTATATCATTATATACCTGCGCTAGTCTACTCATCTCTGTCTCAAGTTTGTCAACAATCGCGTAGAAAGTAGATATACGAAATTTGTCTCTGGCATTCAGTGAGACCTCAGGGGCATTACAACATTAATGACCACTGTCTTTCGTTTACGATTACGGGTCAAAGTTGAATTATATTCCACACCTGGTGTTAGTTCTTTTGCAGCTTCTTCAATCAAATCTTTCAAATTCATTCCTAGATTCATGCAAGTGATCTGCTAGTGAGGAATACAAATCAGCACACGTTTTCAAATTCACATGCTTATTTTGTAGAGCTTGACTGACCCTATGAAAATGTAACACTTCTTCTCTTCCCAAAAGACAAGCATGAAAGCAAATTCTTATTCAGTACCTAAATACATAGCGTTTTGTCTTCTAGTGTCCCCCTTCTGTGACTGGTTTTCTTGTAAACATTCTAACGCGTCTATAATCTGAGGATGAGACTTTACAATAGCTGTAGCTACAACAGCATGTGCCTCCCATCTGAGCATGCTATAAGTATGAAAGTAGCGCTATATAAAAGCTATAATAATATAAAAGCTATAATAATAATCTGTTGCACTGTATGGAAGAAGTTTACTGCCTCTAAACAAGAGTCAACGGCACTTCTGCCTACCAGATTTAGTGAATGGGCAGCACACGTTATGTATATAGCAAACTCATTTTCCTCTAGAATTCTTTTCTGCATGCCTTTGTAGCACCCACACATATTAGCAGCAATGTCGTATGACTGACCTCTGCATTTCGAAAAATCAATATTGCAAACTTCACGTAAGTACTGCAACACTTGCTTAGCCATACTTTTACCTGTGTGACTTTGCAGCTCCAAGAAAGTCGAAAAGCGCTCAATGGGATCTCCATCTAACACATATCGAAAAACAACGCTTAACTGATCTATATGTGAAACATCTGGTTTTGAGTCTACTGACAAGCTGAAATAACCGGAACCCTTTACTTCCTCTAAAATTACTTCATGAATTTTTGGGACATAATTTCAATCAGTTCTTCACAGTTTTGGATAAATAAGAAGGATTTCCTTTTCCAGAATTTCCATATTTCGCAATGTGTGATGCTAAAAATGGATCAAACTGACTGACCAACTCCAGCAATCCTAGATAATTTCCATTTTGTAAAGATTCAAAATTTTCATTTGTCCCTCTTAAAGCCAGACCACGCTCAGCTATTGTACAAATAACCGCTACTGCTCGCATAAAATCTGTTCTCAGTAACTGTACTCCTCATTAATTTGCTCTTCTATCTTTTGTAGTAGACCCGAGCCTTGACGAGTTAGGTATATTAACATGTAGTCTTTATGAGTAGCGCTTTGTTCATGATTATCAACTTGAATGTTATTTTTCTAGTCACTGAACCAATTTTTATCAGCCAAACTTGTGGAACCTTTAAACGCAAAAAGTTTACAAACAAAACAGTACACAGATCCTGTGGATGGTGAATGCAATAACCATTCTCTCCTGTATTGCTCACTATTTGCTTTTGTGCCATATAAGAGTTTTTGAGAACAATATCTTGTTATTTTTCCTCCAGCATAAATAAGGCAAGATTTATCAAAGGGACCATTATGATGATGACAGTTAGTGGGCCCACAGTCAACCCAGTAAGCCATATCATCAGCCGAGAAGTCAATCCACAGTCCTGGATCTACCGCTTGATTTATTTTATATTTTCCATCTCTATCTTTAAATCATCTTCAGCAGACTGAAGTGGGTCACCACAAATTTCATTTTCAAGCACTAATCCAGTGTCTGGATTTGCAGAACAGCCTATAGTAGACTTATCAAGAGGGTTGATAGTGTCAGTAAAATCCTGTTCCACCTGTTGCTTAACTGAAACTAAATAACTTGTTAATTTCCTGCTCTTAGCTTCTACAACTGAAACAGTATGCGCTTTTTATTTAGCTAGTTTTCTCTGTTGTGCACCACTTTAACTGAACACGCTTCAACTTGGGGTTAAATAATGTGGGATTCAATATTACATTTGCGTTTGCTAATGTCATGTTGATTTCGCGCGGCTACCAGGACAATATACACATTTTTCTTGCGGACTTGTGCCCCCAAACGCTTGGTGCCCTAGGCACGTGCCTTGTTTACCTAATGGTTAATCCAGGCCTGAGCACTATGCTTCTTAACCCAAATAAAGAAATTGGCTTCGAGTTTTTTAAAAAGTTAGGATATTTTCTTTTACGCAACGAAGTCAACCCAGATGTTGGATACGTTTTGTAAAAAATGCCGCAATATTCTAGGATGTGACCACCAATCTTACATTAATGTAAAGTAACTTAAGCATTACACATAAGGTATTACATAGATACAACATACCCATCTATGCAACCCAAAAGATAAATTCCTAATTGTGTATATATTTTAAAATTCTAATTCACATATTTGTTGGCATAAATCAAAATGTATATAATTAGAATATAAGTTTTGTAAAAAAAAAATAGTTAAAATCACGAATGTGAGTTTTGTGATAAAATTGGAAATCAGTAGTGAAGATGTTCTTTTGATTTCATATTTATAGCGCAATTTTCATTCTTTTGCATACTCACTTTTGTATACTCAGTGTGCTGTACTCTAAGATCTTAAACGAAATGATTGGCGATTGATGCGTATGTGGGATGTTTTCGTGCAGTTTTTAGGTGACCAGTTAAGGCTACTCTGCTTTTAAGGGAGCTCCATTACAGATCCATTTTCAAGAAGAGTTGAAACATTCTTATCATTGATGACGCTTTATCCTATTCGCTTTCAAGTGAAAAATAACGCCAACTAATTTTTTGAACTTGTACTACTTTAAACTATCAAAACAAGACCATGACTTCAATATTCCTGGTCCTTGTGCGAATTCGAAGGGGTCCGCCTCTGAGTTTGTGTGATAACACATACTCTCTTTGTAATCTTGTCATATTGTAACCATGTTTAAATTACTTTCTCTTTTCTTCAACTAGTATGTAAGATATAACTCATAAGTCTGGAGATTTAATTGCAGTATGTCACACGACTTCGCAGACCCAATGGCGACCTTCACATTTGGTCACAGCTGATGTATATAGGGCATTAGGCTCTATTTAAGTTCACTTTAAGAAAAGATAATCATTCCCTTCTCAAATTCGTGTGTCCATCTAGCCGTGCTTTTGATCAGAGAATTACCTTCATTACACTCATTACTATCATTTGGTTTTACCGACACGCTAATACAGATTGACCGACACCCTAGAACAGAGTGACCAATTTAATACAGATTGACCAACTCAATCTACAGAGTGTCTGATACACTAATACAAAGTGGACGACACACTTATACAGTGGACATATACAGAATGGCAGACACATTAATACTGAATGATTGACACTCTAATACAGAGTAACCATTGCACCACTTCAAAATTATCGTTGACTCTTGAGACCCGATTGTTTTACATAGCATGCAAACTACATAAACTACATTCGTAACGTTATTTAATTGTATTTGAGTAAACAAAATAGTTAACTGCTAACTACAAGTCATTATTCTATACGAAAGGAAGTCTGTAGATCTATAATGTTTTTAAAATATTGACTTTTTTTTCTAAGCTTAGCTGTATTGATTTCATGGTCCATCTGAGTATTATTACAATTATGTAAAACTTGTTGACAAAAAATCTAACTTCTTATCATGACATGAATGTATCTTAAAGTTCAACCAATTGATAAAAGTATTCTTTACCTCTACTGACACTATACTGGACAGGATAATTAGTGGCCAGTCCCAACATGAACTTTGATGAATGTCCTGCTGTCTAACTTCCAGAGCCCCAGGGACCACTGTGCAGTAACATACCGGATGTTAGACAACAGATGTCTCTCACTAAATGGAAATGTCCCAGCGGTTCTAAACATTTGGAGCTCAGTTTTAAATCACAATTATTTTGTAGAGAGGGTTCGTATAACTGGGGGCTGAGTGGTTGAGTAGTCAATCGCTTGGCTTCAAGCCTGGGGTCCTGGTTTCGAATCTCGTTGGAGACTGGCAGGGCCGGTCTTAGGCCACTGCAGCCTATGCGGCCGCAGTGGGCCCCGCGATTTTATAGGCCCCGCGCGATACGAATTCTAGGTGTAAATTATTGATTTAAACCATTTTAACTTAAAATAAAAGGGTTCCTGTAATTCTCCTGAATGTATAGAATATAAGAAAAAGTCATGAAAATCTCATGAAATTATTAAAATCTTCTGAAAACTGATGCAAATCTCCGTAAACAGACAAATTTGTCATTTCGGGGTGTCATTCAATATGGAAAACGCCAATTTTACTTGCGATTAAAAAAAAGCGTCATTGCCAGTTTTCATTTACTAAAAATGTAATAATAAGCAGAATTTAAACGAAAACAAGAAGTTCAAATACTTCATTTACTTAAGTAGTCACTGGCATACAGATATATAACTAAATCTATCTCGACCTCTTAGAAAAAAAAGCGATATTGTGCTAGTCAATAGTAAATCTAAAAGGCAGATCTTAATGTTTATCGGCTTTTTTGTTGGAAACTTCTACCAAATGCATATGGCTCGTAAAAAAATTTATTTGACAGTGATTTTGTACTTAGTACACTATAAATAAAATGCAAAGACGAATTTATTTTCTAATACAAAATCTTAATTTTCACTTATTATCCTTATCACAACCCAAAATAGGCCCCGTGCAATCCGTTTTGCATAGGGCCCCGCAACCTGTAGGACCGGCCCTGGGGAGACTGGGATTTTAAAAATAGGGATTTTTACAGCGCCCCTGAGTTTACCCAACTCTAAGGGTACCTGACTTTAGTTGGGGAACGTGAAGGCGGTTGGTCTTTGTGCTGGCCACTTCACACCCTTAACCGTTGGCCAAAGAAACAAATGACCTTAACATCATCTGACCTATAGACCTCATGGTGTTACTTTTTTTCACATAAGTAGTCATATGTTAGAAAGAACTGCGCCGCGCTTTGCAGATTATACCTCTTACCAAACAGTTAGGTTCTCAATAGACTTCTAGGGCCAGTAACTCCCTGGGCCACTATGAGGGTAAGCTTTAAAGCCTTCAGGTATCCAAGGATAAAAAGAAGCCAAATGTCGCCACGAGTATGAGCGTCCTTTTCTTCTCAGTCGACCTCGACATGCTCACCACCTCAACCACTTTCGTTAGTAGTGTAGACAAACAAGGTTCTGAGATGTATAAAATAGATTAGGATGTTTTATTTTTATTTAATTTGGTTGACGGAAAAAAGGGAAGCAATAATGTTTTTTTTCTAGTCTATAAGATATTAACGCAAGGGGAATAACAGGTTTCGAAAACAAACGTTTTATAATTTGAAGACGGGCAATAAATATTTGACCCATCCCCCTTTCAAATATGTTTTACTCTACTGCTATCCGCTTAGACTCTTAGAGGATTTATGAAGAAGAAGAACTATTTGTACATATAATATTAGTTTAGTCTATAATGTGTCTCCTGCTTTATTGTTACTCCGTCTCAACTGGATGAAATTACACATCTTCTAACACGCATAGAAATTACACATCTTCTAAACACGCATAAGCGAGTATGTTGTTTGGCCTCATTCAATCCCATAGTAACCTCTTTGTGAATTGTAGTATCAAAATGAAAGCCTGGTCATTAGTTATGTTCGGAACGATGTCACCCACGCAGAAGTTCCTTTTTCTTCAAACAGCGTAAGGAACGGTTCTTGCCGATATAGTTAGGGTTCAGTGTTGTTCAAGGTTTCGTTAGGGTGTAGCACTGGGTGCTGCAAACTGATTCATAACGCCTCCATCTCGTTACATTTCCTCAGATTGGACTCTTGAAGATTCATCATGTCTGGTTATAACCGCAGGGCAATAGATGTTTGAATTCAGTGTTGGGTAGCCAGCCATGTCTAAGGAGCCCCTCCTATCAGAGGGCTGTTAGAGGCTTGTTAGTTTATGCGCCAGTTACTCGCCTTTGCCCCTTCTCCTGTCAGGGTTAACTGTTACCTGCCAGATCCACTATCTGAGCCACGCGCCAAGGCCAGAAGTTGTACAAGTTGAAGTTAATTAAGTCACTGAAAGCAGTTTTATAAGCTGTGGAACACTTATAGGCATACTATCTCATTATGTTATTATCCTCTATAATGTATATAGACTTATTTAAATGTTCAAAATAATTCTTTTTTTTTTGTAGTTGTTGTTTTAATTTGTTTCAATTATTTTATTTATGCCGTTTTATATAAAATGAGACATTAAATACTATTACGAATCTCACTTTTTAGGCTGTCTGTACCACTCGACACCACCACTGAAAGAACTTGACAACTCAGGGCTCCAAATAACGTAATACTTTAATGTCAATAAATAACAACCAATACTGTACAATTGGCAGCACTTAACATAAGACTGTACAAATATCTCTCCGTTAATAGCCGCACCGCCCTATCAACACTTGCACTGGTCTCTCTGTCTCGTCTCGAACTTGTACTGAACCGTCGTAACGAGCCGTAGATCGGGGAGTTGTGACTGCCGGTCTCTGATACCTTCGCTCTTTATATAGGGTCCCTGCTGGCCTTCTCGAACCGGACAGAACGCCGCTCAACGTTTCTAGGTGGTCAGATGACTTCAATTCTCGTGACGCTTCTGAGCTCTGTTCACGACGCCGATCCTTCCCGAATCGTCTTGTTGACACTGGACTCGGCTGACCGTGGTAACTCGTCACGCTTGACCGCTCGAGCGCTGGCCTGGGGCGATTCGCGTCGGCTGCCTACCATACCATTACCCCCCCCCCATCTGTGCCACCACCAGGTTTATAACAATACATTTAAGAGGAAAAAACAATTAAAAATACAAAGGCTTAATAGCTTAATATTATCATCATAAAACTAAAACTATCTTGCGTCGCCCCAGCATAACTAATAAGTATTGACTTTGATACTGCCTAAAGTTATCTCACTCTATCCCATTGAAAGACAGTGTAACAATGCGCCCCGGGTCTTGTACATGTAAGATGTAATAGAATAAAACCTGCCAACTCTTATTGCTACATTCCATAAGAAAGCAAATAATTACGTGTCGGCTTTCACAATCCATAGTCTGCATTCGAGATTCCCATCTGTGGCGGATATCTAAAAATAGGCAGCCTTTTAGCTTTCTCGTGTCCAGAATGAATGTAGAAATGGTTGATAAGCTAACTATTTTAATGGAATGTTGCACTCTGAAATCAAATGTGTAAGTTAGTTTCCCTGTACCACAAAATGTTTTTTTTGTTCTGTTTTGTTTTCAGTTGGCAATAGTGATCTTTCCATATGACTTTATTGTCTATTGATTGGCAATAGTGATCATTTCATATGACTTTATTGTCTATTGATTGGCAATAGTGATCATTCCATATGACTTTATTGTCTATTGATTGGCAATAGTGATCATTCCATATGACTTTATTGTCTATTGATTGGCAATAGTGATCATTCCATATGACTTAATTGTCTATTGATTGGCAATAGTGATCATTCCATATGACTTAATTGTCTATTGATTGAGAAATCTCTCTCCAATTTTCCTCTAAATATTTTCTTCGACGTTTCTTTATGTTTCCTAATATTGCCCCCACCTGTCTCCCAGTGACTTTTTCTTCTTTTTCAATGTTACAGCATTTAAAAACAAGAGGTCAAGGTAATTCGGTAACCTTTAAGACCTTGCAGTCAAAGAGATCAGATGATGTAAAGCTCATCTGTTTCTACGGACGACTGACTACCACCTTTTTCTTCCATAACGCATGTCAGATTAGAGTTGGGAGGATATAAGGGTCCCTAAAAACACCAAAGTTTAAAATCTCACTCTTCAGAAGAATTGAAACTAAAGATCCGTTAATTCATCTTCAACACTGAAGGAGCGTCCGAAACGTGTTAAACATTGTACAAATCAAACAAGGGCTTTACCAACCGGTCAAATCGCTTCCTATATTTTCCAAGCTTATATCAAGTCACTCTGTCTGGTACAAAGTTTGTACACGTTATTTCTCCCACACCCGTTCTCAGATGAAGTTGAAATTAGAAATAATTCTTTATTGTACCAAAACAAAACAAGAATCAATTTAAAAAAAAATAACTAATTAGTTAACTGAGTTCATCAAGTAATATTGTTTTTGTTTTGATAACGAATAAAGGAAATAAGTACTATATTATTGAGATATATAGATGTAAATGGGAGTTCTTTCCCTTAAATATGCTTTGTTTTTAGTAATTTTTAAGTTGTTTTTTTTTTTAATTATGTTTTTTTTCTACTTTAAATAACGTAAACAGATATTAATATCTAAAGTTTAACCAATGTTCACAGAGTAAATTATTACTTATAATATTTCATAAACAAAATCATTACAACAAATCGGTGTTTGTGTTACACATGAACTCTTAGGCGGCCGTTGCGGGTAAGTCCTTATCCTAAATCACGTTACTTACAAACTCACACATCTAAATAGCGTTCACACAAATGGATCAATTACAAACTATTATAATCGTTCGCAGACTTTATAGGAAGAAAATAAGAATTGTTATTGACCTGTTTTCTAGTAGCTTTTTTTTCTTAATC
>JADKLZ010015445.1:0-12892 GCA_021533235.1 Biomphalaria straminea | reverse complement strand
AATAGTCTAAAACTCAATCTATAGAGTTGAGAGTACTCAGAGGCAGAGGCAGAGTTTATCTAGACATCTAGCTCTTTATTATCTAACGAAAATCTAAATTGATTTATTTTAATATTAATGCCATTATTTATAAAATAATTTTTTTCTCAAACTAGCTTTGTAGATAGATGTAGTCCTTGAGTTAGATCTAGACTCAAGATTATCTAGATTTTAATTTAGGCTAGAATAGGCTGTATTAACCAGATCTTGATCTATAATCTATAGACTGACTAGTACTAGATGATAGATTGTATCTATATTAGATTGGTATTTAGTGGTGTAATAAATATAATAGATCTACTTATGACTACTATTACTAGAATCTAGATCTAGTAAAATCTAGGATATATACTAGAATATAGAGAATAGAGTCTAGTATACAACTACAATTCTAAATCTAACTCACTAAGTGTGACTGTTAGTAGTGTTACTAAGTAGGCCTAGCTAAATTTAAGTCTAAGTCATTTTAACTTACTATGTATCTAAGTCTAAGTCCTAAGTATAGATTATAAGCCACTAAATAGTAAATAGAAGCTAGCTAGTCACTGCTAGCACTGCTAGTGTCAACACTGTAACTGAGTCATGTAAACAGTTACAGTCTTAAATTTAAAGGCTAACTTTACTAAATACTAGATCTAAGACTGTACTCACTAGATTCTAGATCTAGTACCATCTAGAATACTAGATCTAGATATAATAAATATATAATATATATGTAATATATATATATATATAATATTATATAGATATAGACTATAGTAGCCTACAGTGCTGTCTTAAATATAGGAATGAACAAATGCCATATCTGTGATAGTTTGTGTATGTGTTTTGAGTGGCTAGTAGCGCAGTGTGTGTGCCTGTGTGTGAAAGTGACCAGTTGACCTTCTATTAATAATAGATTGAGAAGATGTTGACATACCTTCAAGCCCTGAGTCTCCAATCCTGCAATACTCCAAAGAAATATGTCTTAAGTCGTTAAGACAGTACTTTTTAACAAACCCTGCAAAAGAAATATACAAAATTAATATTTTTTCTTTATGTTATTTTTAAAATGTGTCTAGTATAGCAGAACTAAAGTTACAGCATATTATAGTTAAAGCACTGTTGTAACTAAATAGTTAATATAAACAATGTAAAGAAAATTGGATGACAATGACAAATTAAAAATGAAACTATAGTGTATTCCTAATTGTAGTTGATAAATTCTTTCATCACTATTTTATTTAGAAACATATTTAGTAATGTGCAATATAGTCATTTTAAATTTGTAGAAAAGACTGAAAAAACAACAACAGAATTTCCTTTTTTCACATTATCGGTATTAAGCTAGAAATTATGCATTATTCTGTGTGTACTCTAGCACATTAGTTTTTTAATAGCCTTGCATAAAATGATCAGAAAATATTTATAGATGCAATTTATTAAAACATGGATGTCCCTCTCTCTGAGAGCCAACCCTTGTAACTCTATGCAGGTTAGCGTAGGGGAGACAAACAAGCATTCTTTGAGTGCTTTCACGAGACGATGAGTTATCTCCTTCGACCTGATGGCAGGAAGCTTTCTTTTCATAATTGGTGTCTTCTTGGCTTGCGAAAGGAATGGAGAAAAAAAAATGCTCATTTATGTTGTAGTGATGAGGCTATACAAAGAGGGGTAACTCATTAAATAAGAAATCCTAAAAAATAAATATTTAAAAAAATAAAAAAGTCAAATTAATATCTAAATCTAATGAATACACAAATGACTTTAAAAATAGAAGGATGTGTCTAGTTTCAAAAAATATTTTCTTTTAATACCTTTAGGATGTAACTAAGCTTCAAAAATACTAATTTCATTGGTGAGTGCCTATACACTGGGTCTAGGGTCCAGTTCGTTTTGAAAAATATTTTAAGCAATAAAAATCTTCCCGAATTCACTAAAAATTAAGTCTAATCTCTAAAATGATTTGTTGTCAGGCTTGCACCAAGACAAGAAGAAATCTTTTATTTGAAAAAATAAAAGCAAGCATATTGAAAAGGGGATTTTAGAAATGGTATACAAAAATTAAGGCCAAAACACAAAAGTGTTTCCTAATGCAGAAGGAGCTACTGGGTTAATAAGCTAGCAAATAGGTTTTCATGTGAAACAATATCATCTTTCCAGAGGTTCTAGAAAAATGAAAGGGCTCACTCCCTTCCTTCCACTTCACTCTAGACTGCACTTTTTGTATGAGAGAATTTCAAGAAGCAAAGTAGTCACAAGTGTTTGTTATCATTTTTGCTTTTAGCTAGGATGAGGGTGAGTGTTGAACCAAGATCATTCATTATGGAAGGCCTTAACAAAAACCTGCTTCTTAACAATAGAGATGGGAAATGAACCGAACTCGAACCTCACTTATGACCGAACTGAACCTAACCCGAACCTCACTTATGACCAAACCAAACCCAAACTTTGAAACTGCTCGGTATGAACCGAACCGAACGAACCTTCCTTATCTTAACCGAACTAATTTTGCAATTTCAACATACTTTTTTTTTTTGGTTTAATAATCTAAAAGGATTAGGATAAGCAACTCTAGTAAAAAAAAATCTTAATCCACACCCTCTCTGACCATAAAGTAAATAGACTGTGTCCAACTGGTTTTAACAACCTAGTCAGCTAGACATACACATGTCTGTACGTGTGTAGTCGATGATACTACAAGACTACCCTGCATTTTTTTCATTACGCGTTATGCAATAGTGTTTGCTAAATGTGGAGTGGTCAGACAAGAAGATAACACACCGGCATGGTTAGTCAAGCATCTTCGTAGATCTATCTTTACACTAAAATAGTTACACGCCCTCCCGGCCAATAAAGTAAATAGACAGTGTGTCCGACTGATTTTAACAACCTGACCAGATAGACGTCACACGTAGGTCTATTTAGTATACTGACTGTGCAGTAATGACATGACCACCTTGTATTTTTCCCTTGAGCGTTTAACGGTTATGCAATAGTGTTAGTTGTATTTTTAGTGGTCTGACAATAAAATAGCACATCTGCATGGTTAGTCAAGCATGTACTTTACACTATAATTTAGTTATACAGGTCAAATGTTTCTTAAAACTCCAACGATTTTGTTTCTATTTTTATGGTTACTAGATCTAAATGTGAAATTCTGAATCTATGTTATTTAATGAGATTTTAAAATTAAAATTTACCGTTATAAGATTTTACATTAAATACCCTAATAAGCTAATATAATTTATAAAAAAGAAAAAAAAAGAGTACCATTCTTTTCTAAGGGTACAAAGTATTTGTTGTATGAAAAATTCCAATGAAAGTGTTTTAACTAATACATTTCATTAAGCCTAAAATCTTAATTTCGTTATTACATAATTTCATATCACCGAACCGAACCCGAACTTTGGATCTGACCGAACCGAACCCGAACTATACTAGTCATTGAACCGAATCGAACCCGAACTTAAATCTGACTGAACCGAACCCGAACTTTTAAAGTTGGGTACGATTCCCATCTCTACTTAACAACCTGTGGGCAATTTAGACCAATAGCTTGCTGCCATGTTGTACAGACCTATGAGTCTAAACTGCCCATAGGTAGTGACATTGCAGGTCATTGTTTAGGCCTTCAATAACGATTGGTTTTGGTTGAACACCATAGGAAAATCAAGTATTATTTTGTACCACTACAGCAGTTGAATAACATCCACTGTGAGGATTGCTGCCTCACAGACATTTTGTGATATTTTGGATAAATCTGGGTGAAAATGTTTATAGAATGAAGAAATGAATAGGCAAATATTGCTGGATCAGTTTCGGAAAACTATAAAAGTTGAAAAATGAAACTTTAAACAAATATAAACAACAAGATTCATTATTGTGGCTTCCAAATATGCAGGGCCAGTAGCAGTGGGCCCTGCGCTTTCACAGACCCTGCGCTAATTCAAGATGTAATTATTAAATTGCAAAAAATATGACACAAAACTCCCGAAAATCTCCTGAACTTATTAAAATCTCCTGAAAACTCTTAAAATCTCCAGAAAATTAGACTATTTACTGTTATAGTCACTGGCATTTAAATATGTCATTGGTTACAAGGTTTGTAAAGTACAGATCACAGTTTTTAACTTAGTAAAGAATAAATACAATTCAAAGTCGAATTTCTTCCTTTTACAAAATCTTAATTTTCGCTTATTATCCTTATTCCCACACACACTAGGCCCCGTGCAATCAATGTCGCATAGGGCCCCGCAAATATGTCTGTTTACAAGTTTGGGGGGGGGGGGCAAATTTGCGTTTTTGACATTAAAAATTAAGTATTACGCAAAATGCTGGGGCACCTAAAGAGGTCAACCCCCGGGCCCCCAAACGATGGAAAATTTCTAGATACGCCCCTGGTCCTACCTTCATCCTCTGTTGGGTGCTGGTAGTAACTTCTGACAGCAATGAACTGAAGACTTTTATTAATTCTGATTGTATTTATAATCGGCTGCCAATCAGTCAATCTAAATATAAAAGTAAAATTCATAAGGTGAATACTTAAAAGATAAAGATACAGTGTAAATTGTAAGTAAAAAATCTATTTTGACTATCAGCAGCTAATAAAGCTGCTAATAAAGTTCTTCCAATGTTAAGAAGGAAAACAACATTCAGTGGATTGAAACACAGGACTTCAAATTGGAAACCTTCATAGCTTGATTTTAATGGTATGTTGTTATTTTTTAAAGTTTAAATACAGCAATAAATGAGATTTTAAAAAACAAATCAAGACTTTTATTGAATGTTTTTTTTGCTTTTCTTCTATGTGTAGAATGAAACTGACTACCCAAATGATAAATTACATTATGGAAACAAAAACAAACAAAAAAATTTGGAATATTACCGAACTCTGTCACCATTTATATCTACGACTCCTTGGGCTAAATGAGCCTTGACAGATGGAAGCGGTACACTGTCCTGCAAAGCACAGAGATTGTCATAGTGGTCAGCAAAGTTAAAAGCTCCACGTTGCCTAGCCTGGACACTCTCAATCATTGTTTTGGCTTAAATTTATCCAAAACAGTCAAAATGTCAGGCTTGAAAGTTGATTGCTCTGTTGAAGATTGTAAGAAAAATTATTAGTGTCTTATAATGTTAAAAACTTTGCGACATTGTAATCTAATATGCACAAGACACAAATTTGCAATCTATGGGGCAGGTGACGTAATGCTCATATATATGTTTTTGTGGCCCAAATTTTAAAACAGTCTTACTCTTAGTCTGTCTCACTCTGACTTTAAGTCACACTCTAAAGTGTAGCTCTAGTCTAGTCTCTGACTCTACTCACTCTAAGACTAAGTCTAATAACTCTAGATCTCAGTGAATCTCACTAGGTGACTAGCTCTATCTAGTTTCTACACTAGAAATAGATCTAAATCTAGCTTCTAGACTAGAGTAGAATGAATGACTACATTCAACATTGACTTGACGGTGATTGACTAGATTCTTTGATTCTATAAAGTAGTAGAGTAGATCTTATCTAATCTAGTATCTCTAGTTTAGTTTTAAGAAATTAAGTGATAGTAAGTACTTAGATTAGATCTGATCTAGCCCTAGGAATCTAGTAAGTAGATAGATCTAGAATCTAGATCTACTATGATCTAGATCTCGCTTATGACTTAGATCATAGACTCTATTCTATGTCGGTCTTAGTCTTACGCCACTTACTTAAAGTTTAAGTGGGGACCCGGGGGATTTTCGAATTCTCCCCTTCTCCCACCCATTTGGGAGGCGTGGTCCCACATATTGAAAAAAAGGTATCAGTTAGTAGTTAGATAGATCTATTCTAATCTGTAGAGGCAGAGGGACTAAAGCTCTTCAACTATTAGACTAGATCTATCTAATTGTCCTGGTGTAAAAGAAAAAAAAAGTTAATTATTTAAAAAAAAATGTGGACATTGTGGATGGATAGATAAACCTACCACCAGCACATAACTAAATTCAAATATGTAATGTTTACTGTCACGACACTTGTCTAAATTAATCTATCTATCTATATGTATAATCCTCAAAGTAAAAGGTCAAACACACAAAAGTTCAAACAACAAATAATGGGAAGATACCATGGCGCAGCACGCGGTGTGAATGGAAATTGGTGCATCCCAATCCGCACTATTTTGTGAATGAAAATGGTGTTTATATAATTCTCTTCTCAAAAAAAGGAATTAACTTCATGAAACTTGATTTAATAATTTATACACCTAAAAAAATTAGCACGGGTCCGATGAAAGTGCGGGACCCATTGCGGTCGCATATGGCAGTGCATAAGGCCTGCCCTAGAAAATAGCGGCGTATGCTATGTCACTGGTCGACTAGTATTATTATAATATACTTATAATTATAGTTATACTATAACTAGATCTATAATTTGTATTAATATAGATTTAGAATCTAGATCTAATAGTAGAATCTATAGTTGACGAGCTTTAGTCACTCTACAGATTAGATCTAATCATCTATCTAACTACTAACTGATAAGTGATATTACCTTTTTTCAATATATCACATATTTGACATATGGGACTACGCCTCCCAAAAATGACACATTACCTTTTATTTATTTTCATTAAATAATAAGGTCTCTAAGAGTAGTTAAAACCTTATTTCGCATTTTCCTATTCAAATCCGTTTGAATGGCAGAAGTCTGAGAAGATGACAAAGGAATGTCCCTATCTCGTGGCCTTGTGGGTTGTGTTTATTTTTTTTTAACAAGCAGGAAGTATTGATACGTAATATATTTAAAAAATCACCATACAAAAAAAATGTAATCGAGTACTGAATAGAAATTCCATCAGTCATCAAGCAACAGCGTGTTAGAGCAAGGCAAGGTCATGTAGGCCGGCCTTCCCAATTCTGCACCAATCAGAACGAAGCGCAACTCTAGGACTTTCCGAAAAAAGTTCTTTGATCATGACCTCGTAGCTTAGAAAAAACAAAAGAGTGACGACCCTTTAAATCTGGTCCCGTTGCTTTTGATTCAATGTTTGTAATCCCGACAAAAAAAACCTAGGCAGCCAATTGTTGCCAGAATTTTTTTAGCCAAATTTAAATAAATAAAAGGAGTTATCTTTTGCTGCCAACTATTACATAAATAAAATCTTAATTCATTTAGATAGCGTTATTGGTTGTAGACTTATTTATTTAAATAGAAAATAGATGTGCATTTCACTAGTGTAAAGTATTTCTCAATGTTTTATTTTTTTATGTGCTGGTGTAGATTGGGTTAAGGATGCAATGTTTTTGTGTTCTATTATTATTATTAATATTACAAATTCTAGTAAAATATTAAAAATTTGTATTAGTATTTTTAAAAAAAATTTTTCTTATGGATGTTCGTTTTTTTTTTAATTTGTTGATGCTTTATTTCAGTATGTGTGTGTTGTATGATTATATAAATGTGTTTGTGTGTGTGTCTTATAGAGTACCGGTACAGTATAAAAACGTCAATAAATAAATATAATCTATGTTATTATATGTGTATGTGTGCGTGCTCGCGCGTGTGTTTTATATGAAATTATTGAGAGTTAAAAAAAAAAAAACTTAGCCTACTAGGTACCTTATTAATGGTAAAACAATAATTGAGACATATTAATTCTACCACCCCCTTCTTTCCCCTACCAGCCAAGGGACAAGACTAATGTAGATCTACCAATACCAGCATTTCAGTACATTTTAGTTTTGAAAACGATTTTAAGGCGGTAGAGGAGACAAGTGCACGCTGATACAGTACCGCTAAAGCTTAAAATCCGTGTATGTGCACAATACTTAGCTAATCTTTGTTTTTTTTGGTAGGACAAAGTTGGCGCATAAGCAAACATTAGAGTGGCATTAGAGAATAATTCATTTGGTTAATTGGCTTGACCACATAACAGACGTTGAAATCCTTGAATTGTTACAGATAAACAGTATCCATGCCACAGCAACTATTGCGTGGGGGGGGGGTCAACACAAACGTTACAAAGACAAAGTTCTCTCAAGGAGTGTGAGGGAAACGCTATAATGCAAGGGCTTGGTAATCAACAAAGAACGTAGATCTAAGATTTAAAAAAAAAGGAAGGTGAGAAAAAAAGCAGTCATATCTGCAGCAAACCCAATCAAACCATGCGATCTATGTGGTCGGCTTTTTTAAAGAAAAAAATTGGACTCCAGACAGTGGCGTAGCAAGGTACCCGTGGGCTCGGGTTCAAAATTGTGTTGATGGGCCCCTCACCCCTCCCATAGGACAAATATTTTGTGTGACAAAGAAATCCAGTAGTTTGTATGTATCGGTTCATTTACTAAAAGACATTACAATGCAAGTTCATTAATACATCTGACAGAACCAATTAAAGATAATGTTTAAGTACAATTTAGCACAGTGAATATAATGCGCAAGTGGCTACATTTGCTGAAACAATACCTGAAGGCACAAGCGGATCCAGAACTTTGGAGGGGGGGGGGGGGGTTCTAACCCTAACACTCAGTAAACCCTAACCCTAAGTGTAAACGCGCGTACATTTAGAATCAACAAATAATCATTGTTTCTAAACCATCGGCCAAAAAAAAAAAAAACACACACACACAAAAGCAGCCATGTTTAGGCCTTTCTCTTCACAGCTAATGGGTCTGGGAGAACGCTGAAAGCTTTCCCAGTTGAGTCCGGGGCGAAGCCCCGACGCCAAAAGCGTTTTCTTGCATTCTTCACAGCAGAAATGCGTTCTACTGACTCCTCAGTATTCCTCCTATTGAAAAAGGACCTTTTGAACATTTTTTTTTTACTTGAAAAATATTCTAATATGAATATACAGGCCCTTACTACATTGCAAATACAACTGATTATTCCTTGAAAAGATAAGATACCCCACTGTCACAACGTGGTCTAGTTGTGATGCCGGGGATTTTACTTGAATTAAAATAGTTGAATAAATGAAGATCTAGGATTCACAATAAAAGACTCTTTGTTGAAAACACAACTCTGGAACATTTATTCAAATATAAAACGTAAGTACAGCTTATGTACAAGTTATAGATCAACAAGATCAAATAATATTACAAAGGCTTTTAAATCAGAGCTCTTAGAAAACACGACTGTCTACTAGAGAATTCTTCCATCGACTGGCGTCACTTACCAACCCCGCGCTAACTCTTTAAGAAAATGTCTTTATTTATTTTCAAATTAACCAATAGATTTGCAACATCATAATTACGTCTCGGGTAAAACCTGAGGTGCTGTCAAGGGTCTAGATTTGTGGGGTAATTCCTGAGGCTCAGTTAAGGGTTTATATTTCTATTTACACACAAGCTTTTAAATGTGAAATATACAAATAAATCTATAATGGCATCTGTGACACCCACATATTTAGATTAAGGCTTTGAGGATTTCCGCCGAAAATTAATTATTCATAAAATAAAATAAATAAAAACAGCCATATTGAAGGCTATTTCTTGACAGCTAGGTTATCTGTAGACCCCTCCAGTGGAGTCGGGGCGAAGCCCCGACGCCAAAAGCGTATTTTTGCTTTCATCACTGCAGAAACGTATTCTCCAGCTCATTATTCACCCTTTAAAAAAATGACTTTTTGAATATTGTTTTACATAAAAAAAATATTCTAATTGAATTTACAGGCCCTTACTGCAATGCAAATACAGCCGATCTGATCCTTGAAAAGATAAGATCAGGGCCGGCCTTAGGGCACTGCAACCTATGCGGCCGCAGTGGTCCCCGCACTTTTATAGGCCTCGCGTTAATTCTAATTGTAAATTATTAAATTAAAACCACTTCAACTTATACTGGCTTTCCGCGACATCCTGATTTTTCTGGGAAAAAAAGTAATGAACATCTGAAATTATTAAAATATCCTGAAAGTTCAGAAAAATGTCCTGAAAAATAGACATAATTGTCATTTTGGGGTGTCGTTCAATTTGGAAAACACCAATCCTACTCACAATAAAAAAAAAAAACGGCATTGACAACTTTTATTTATAAAAACAGAAAGTTCAAATACTTAATTTACTTTAATAGCCAGTGGTATATAAATATAGCCATAAAGCCGTATAAAGATATTAATCTCCACCTCTTAAAAAAATCAAAACCGATATTCAGTTAGTCGATAGTCAATCTAAAAGAAAGATTTAAATGTTTATCAGCTATTTTATATTGGGAAAACTACTTGTACTCCAGATGGTTCGTAAAGTTAATTTGACCATGATTTTGTACTTGGTAAAGTATATAAAAAACCCAAAGGCGTATTTATTTTCAAACAAAGACACCTTTATTTTCATTAATTATTCTTATCGCTACCCAGACTAGCCCCCGCGCAATCCGTTTCGCCGAGGGCCCTGCGAAATCCGTTTAGCTTAGGGCTCCGCAATCTGTAGGACCGCCCACATATTTAGATTAAGACTTTGAGGAGC
The DNA here is from genome assembly GCA_021533235.1 of Biomphalaria straminea. NCBI lineage: Eukaryota > Metazoa > Mollusca > Gastropoda > Planorbidae > Biomphalaria > Biomphalaria straminea. The sequence goes on along the minus strand of JADKLZ010015445.1, from coordinate 2,437 downwards.
ACGCAGAAAAAAAAATATTCGAAAAATACATTTTTTTTTAAACGTATTTGTAAGTGGTACATTTTCTTCAATAGGCATGTTTGTTACTGTCACATATGCCATTCTGGGTTTGTCTAGGTTATTTTTATTTATTAAGGAAAAACCTAGAATCTGGATCTTTCTCTAAACTGGAAATACCAGGGAGTTATTTATAGCTTTTCTTTGTCCTTTTAGATTTGAAATCTATTGCTTGATTTAAAAATAATTAGACATTTTTCTTAAAAACTAGCGCCAAGAGGTTTGGCGGGGTTAGAAAGAACGCCAGTCGATAAAATAATTTCATAGAAGCAAGTCATGTTTTATTAGAGCTCTGTTTATAAGCCTTTGTGATTCTATTTCATATTATTTGATCTGCATTGTACATAAGTTGTACTTAAGTTAAATTTGAATTAAAGTTCCAACTTGTTTTATTTTCACGGAGAAGTTATTGACTTGATTCCTAGATCGTAATAATTCAATATTGTATGAGTTCAAGACAGTCCCCGGCAACACAAGATCATTCTTCTACTCAGGCAGCAGCTTCCTATAGCACTTCAAGTTAAAGTTAATATCATTCATCAATAAATCTGAAGTAGAGGAAAAAAGACCTGTGACAGTTACTTTTCTTTGTTAAATAACTTTGATTCAAAGCTCTAAACATAAACAATCGGAAGTGGGAGGAAGAAATGAAGTGGACCAATTAGATTGCAGTATATTTTGTCAGTTATAGTCTCATTTATACAATAGCAAAATATCCGTATGAGTAAATGTTTGAAAAAGGTGACTAGGAAAATAATATTTGGGTTCAGAACTCTTCTCAATTGTTACTCTATGTATTAATACGGGTTAATGTTTTGATGTTAATATAGGGCCTATAGTTTGATATTACGTTTAGGATATTTTAAGAAAATTTTATTTTTAACCATTGTTTTTACAAAATTGAAGTGTAGGAAAGGCCACAATTGGCCATTAGTCATGGTCATTAGCTCATGGGACTACGCGATATAAAACCCCTACATGCAATCCATCGACGTATTTTTAGTGTTCAATAGGCCTTCTGCTATTTGAGATATGGGGCCCCATCTTAATCCAGATAGTGTATGTAACTACTAAATATGTCTTATAGGCCCTAAGCTAGAGCTTATTTGTAGAGATTAATCCGGCCCTACCCCCTTACACCATCGGGTGTGGGCCCCTAAATGGTCGTGGGCCCGGGCTCATTGAACCCCTTCGCGCCATGGATGCTACGCCACTGACTCCAGAGCCATCTTCAAATGCATAGAAAATTAGAAATAATCTCATCTCCAGCTACGAAGAAGGAGCTATATATTTAAACTTGCTTTATCTGCTCATTACTTGATTGGCTACCGGTTACGTTAATGTGCAAAATCGACATTAGGTTTATCTAGACATGCAAGCTCCTGTAAATAACTATAAAATAATAATTTAATTTATTAAGCGCCGTTAACAATGCACTATAAATCCTTGCAGAACTTACTATATTTTGTGTGTTCAAAGAGTTGAGTTAAAGATAATTACAACATTACGTAGTGCATGGATCATGGTAGAGGGAGATAAATACGAAATTAGTCGTATTCTAATTCTGTTCTAAAGTTGCTGCTCGGCGATCTGTAAGTACAGCGAGAAAACAGCGCCCACTTTTTCTTTCTATTTCGCCAAATACCCATATTGTTCATATCTCACAGCCATCAAAGAGATAACTTACTAGGCGTCCCATTTTTGACCATTGGGGCAATACACCGCAGGTGCGTTTTGTAAGTCACAGTCATACGATACTACACACGCACATTAACAAGAGGGGAGGGGAGTCATATTTGGATAATGAAAGAATGTCAAGAAGAGGGGAGAGAAAGTGGGGAAAGAAAACTATGCCTTAAAAAAAAATAGAGGGGGGGGAGGACAGAAGCTAGCTGATGTCCAGGATGACATCACATCCAGACGATGGCGTTTTCGGCTAGCAGCTCATGGATGTTCCTCTTTGCTTTACCAGAGATAAGAGGGGGGGGAAAGCTAAATGTCCTCTTTGACCCGAGGTTTGTCTTTGTCAGATAAAAGGAAAAGGGTGTGTGTGTGTATAGGAGGTGGACTGGGTGACACATTCTGCTCTGCTAATAGGCTTTGCTATTAGGATATGTAATGTAATACTGAAATGTGATTTTATTCTTTCTGGTGTCTGGAAATGTTAAGCTCCCTTTAATTTGGGCACCTGGAAATTTAGGAACCAGGAAATCGGGTACTTTTTGACAAGGCGGAAAATCAGGGACTCTTCAACAGAGACTTAAATTTAAAGACAATTGATTTTTTAGCTCATATTTTATTCCTAAAATACCAACAAAAACAACTTTCAATAGAATGATCACGATTTAAAAGAAAAGCTGACAAAACGAAGAAAAAAAAA
>JADKLZ010015439.1:0-13728 GCA_021533235.1 Biomphalaria straminea | reverse complement strand
TTGTGTGATACACAAACTCTCTTTGTAATCTTGTTTAAGATAGTTTTGTCAATTTTCATCTGTGATGAAAGGGTCAGTGTCAAACAAACTTCAACCTGACATTAATAAAATGGTATCACAGAAAAGATGTCAAGCATCAGGGAAAAGAAAATAAGGCGTAATCATAGTAATTTTTAACTAGCCAATAATACTACAAATTTAGCTAAGAGACAGGTATGCTATTAATTATTGTATTCTGTTGTATTATTTCTAATTTTACATAAAACTAGTAGGCTGTTTTGCAACTGATTTTTTGCTGCGGCCCTCAGGTCATAACAAGTTGTTTATGCGGCCCATACACCTAAATGAGTTTGAAATGCCTTATGTAGGAGGTGGGGGCGACCAGTTTTTCTTGAGCCAGTCGCAAATTGTCCGTAGAGGATGATTTTCGGTATGCGATTGTCCTCCATCCGGCGAACATGTCCAAGCCAGCGCAGGCGGCGTTGTCTGAGGGCTGTAAACATGCTTGGAATACCTGTTTTTGCAAGGATCTCAGTATTGCACACTTTTTCTTTCCATGTGATTTTCAAGATTCTACGAAGACATCGCAAATGGAATGAGTTCAGTCTTCGCTCTTGCTTTGCGTAGGTGGTCCATGATTCACTGCCATACAGCAGCGTGCTCATAACGCATGCCTTGTAGACTTCCATTTTGGTCGCTGTAGTTAGCTTCTGGTTTTCCCAAACTCTTGACCTGAGTCTAGAGAAGGTCGATGCAGCCTTCCCTATACGTTTTTTTAAAAATAATAAATAATAAAAAAAATAACTATGACAATGCCTGTCGTTCGTTCTGTGACGCACTGTCATTCGGTTGTCTTGTTGGTCTCGGGTTCATACCCTTCCCGCTGCCATCCAAATTCCTTCTGGGCAAAGAAGTAAATTATCTTCTTCTCTGAAGGAACATCAGAAACATGTAAAACATTTTACAAACAAACAAATAATTACATTAGAGCTAAGCTAAAAAAAATAAATAAAAAGGATAAATATATGTTATAAATAAAGTATATATCAATCTATGAAATATCTATTAAGTAATGTCCGTAATATATATGCATATATGTTATATACGTGTGTGTGAGTGTGTGAGTGTGTGATCATTTCTACTATTCATTTATCATTCTTCTCCAAGTTTAGGAAAGCTGTTAGCGTTGCGTCAGCCATGTATTTTGGTTCAAGTTTAATTTTTTTTTTAAAGAAAATAGTAATTCAAAACATCTGTATCAATGTTTACTACTGTCTGGTCTCATGTTTAAGGAAAATGTTAACCAGTACACTGTTTGTCTTGTGACAAAGTTGAAAATTAAATCAATTAAAAATTAGATAATTATTATTCACAAATCAATCGAGTGTTTACTGGTGGTAATAGAAAAAACTCTTTCAAGAATTTAACAAAATCTTAGTTCCTCATGACAAAACCCCACATACATCCATAAAATAAACCCAATATCAAATAAAAAAGCACATAATAACAGCTTAAATGACGTGTAATTGTATCAATTAGTTATGTAATTTAATGTGTAATACATCTAGATACATCTAGACTAACGATTATAAATCCGTGCGATTAGAATTCTTTTTAACAATTATTGCAAGTTCATGCTTTTTGGCTTTTCAATACTTGATGAGCCTATCACTGGTATGGACCAGTTGGGAATGGAGAGAAAGAACGGGGTAGCTGGATGATCACTTTTTAGATATTTATATTCATATATATATATTTTAAAAAGGGAAAGATCTGAATCTGAACTTGTCGCTAAAGCCTTCTCAAGCTTTTCAAGTAAACTAGGTAACCACTCTGCTAGCGAAAAGTCTATGAAATGGAAGATTGTTTAGTTATATATTGGTTCTTTTTCATGTTTGTGTTCACTAGACCTTAGCCACAGCCTAATAAAAAGAGGAATATTTAAGCTTATACCACAATTTCAGTCAAGTACTATTTCTTTCTCTTGTTTAAGATACCGAAAATAAATAACTAACTGTTAATTAACTATTTTATTATTTTTTTCAAATTGATTCTTGTGCTGTTAGGTTAAAGAAATCATTGTGCACAAATTTAGCTTTATCCGAGATTGGGTTTGGGGGAAATAACGCGTACTAAGTTTTGGTCAAAAAGACAGACAAACAGACATAGAGAACTTACTCAATGGTGGCGTATAATATCTTAACTCATAAAGCTGAAAATAACTTCAATAACCTCTTTTAGGAACAAAACTAGATATAACATTTATCACAATATAAACTACAATAAATAGCTATTAATATTTACTTTTATTATATTGAGTTTCCTTTTCATTTAGTCGAAGCTTTCCCCTTCAAATCCCTTATCCCTAGACCTTGCCTCACATCTTGGGGCAAAATTTCCTCCGAGACCCTTGCAATTCAGCCTGAGACTTCGCAGCCTCAGTTTCCATCTGCCACCACGAGGAGGTACTGCATAGGACTTGCTGTGGAGAGGCTATGTACTGGCAAGGGAGACTTACAAAATTGCTCCCCTTTCACATATGCTAGCCAGCGGTGGCAACAAGTTAAGCTACCACACTAGACGCATCACACAGCCTTTGGATAATAAAATGCTATCCCGCCACAGCTTGAAGCACCACTTGGTAATGGGTGCTAAGAAAAATAAAAAAGCAAGCTGCTCACCCGCACTTGCCACAGATTTCCTTTTCAAAACTCTGCTGAAGTGACCTATTCACACACAATACATCATTAGTCACAACGACTGCAGGCATTATGTTATTCAAGAGTTTAGTAAATTAATGTTCATGACATTAAGAACAAATATTTAGAATGTTGTGACGAGTCTCACTATCTAGACTCTGCAAACTGCTCCACACGACACAAACAACTGAAATAACTTGACAACTCAGTTCTTAAAAAAAAAAACACGTCTCGTATTCATTAGGTGTCTTGACAGTACTTCGTCGTAATGCATCGTAAAAACTTCCCTATTTAAAAACAAATATATAGCTACGATGATTATTAAAAGCTAAAAAAAAATCACTGTATAAATTGTAGAAAAGAGGTATTGTCTTTTTGAAAATATTTTTTTTTATTTCTTTGTCTAGCCAATTTCAACAGTAACACAAGATTTTGATTATTTAATTCTTTACTAAATACAAGAAATATACTTTTTCCATGCCCTCATGGAAATATCCTGCAATTGCAAAATGGACGAAAAAGTCTAATAAAAGAATTATGTAATTTAAATGTTTCATTTCAAAGTGATTTAGCTTCCGTTTCTTATTGTTTTTCTAGTGATCGTTGAGATGTTAAGAATGATGAACTGATGAACTGAAAATACTTTAAAGGAAATAAAAGAATTTGATTTATTTCCTGTTCTTTTTAATTAGTCATAAAAAAATATTGTAAAAAGTTAGTGAGTTATTGTGTAGGGGTATAATTGTTTAAATAACAATTGTAACCTTAGTTTTGGTGTTTCAAAAGCGGTTAAACTAGAAGATACTATGTTTTGGAAAACCACAAATGCAAGTATATTTTTTAAAGTATACATTTTAATATAAAAAAGCAAGTGTGCAATTTAATCAACTAAATAAATACAATAAGTATTTTAGTACTTAAACGTATTTATTTATTAACATCATTTTTTAAAAACTATTAAGATTTGTTTCTTATTATTAAAAAAAAATATTATATTATTAAAGATACGAATAAAAATATTGAAATGATTTATATTGAATCGGTCGCTAGTGTCAACCTTTATATTTGTACTAATTTTTTAATTCATGCAGCAAGTGTTAATGTAGAAATATTCTATTTAAACTTATGTTTAGGCTTATGTTTAATGAGTGCTGTTTATTAAACGAAAGAGCACATTGATTTAGTATAAAATTGAAACAATGCAACCAGAACGAGAAACGGTTATTGTAGTGCATTGCGTTTATGAATATTGTTTAAAATATTTTTAAAATATTTTTTTTTTAATACAGATGATAATGGAAAATGTTTTTTAATCCAAAGTGTATAAGGCATTATGTTGAAATGTCAGACCTCTGGAAATATAAGCTATAAATATTATTCAAATAAAATATTTTAAAAAGCTTTTTTTTTCGCGATATACTAATTTATAGATTAGTTTTCTGCAAGGCAGTTGTAATAGATAGCTGACAAAGTAAAATAACAAAAGCTACTATAACATTAACAAACTGTCTCTGAGAAAATGCCTAATTTACGACAGCAACCAAATCCTAGTCTACAACGCCTGTGTTGTGAGCACTCTTTTTTATGGCAGTGAAAGCTGGTCGACATACATGTACCAAGAGCACAGATTGAATAGTCTCCATTTGTGCTGCCTGATAGTTAACCTCTAGAGGCTCCTTATTTAAAGTTGCACCACTATTTATCTTCTTTCTTTACAGATTTAAGAGATGCAAGCGCTTCAAAACATACATGTCTCTGTTATAACCTTTCACTTGATTTTCTGTTGGAATTGTAATACAGATGGATCAGGTTAGTTCTAAGTGTTTTTGTTGAGACATTAAAGAAATATTTTGTTTATATAACTAATATAATTGTTGTGTCATCAGAGGCAAATCATAAAATGTAAACTCATTATAACTATTTTAAATATAATATATTTAAAGGGACTTAGAGAATCCCATATATGTCAAGGTTTTTATTTGTAAATTAGTCATGATTAAAATGTTCGACTTTAAAAAGTCTATGAGATAGTCCATCCTATAAGTATATGAATATGGAGGGGGGGGGGTGGCTGTGTGGTAACGCAATTGGAACCCTGGTGAAGACTGGAATTTTTATTGGCTGGATCTTAAGGGCGCCTCTGAGTCCAACTTTATTGGGTACCTGACATGTTGGGGAAAATTAAAGTCGGTTGGTCATTTCGGTGGCCACACGACACTCTCGTTAACTGTGGTCCACAGAAACAGATAGCCGTATCATCATCTGCCCCATAGATGAAAAAAAAGTAAAGTTCCCCTTTCAGAACTTGTGGTCTATAGGGCAGATGATGTAAAGGTTATCTGATTCTGTAGCCTACGATTAACGGCCATCACAAAGGCCAACCGCCTTTACTTTTTTCCAACTAATTTCTGATACCCATTAGAGCTGAGTGGACTCACAGACGCCCAAGGATCCCGAAATAAAAATCACAGTCTTTACCAGGATTCGAACCCGGAACCCCAGGATCAGAAGCCAGGCTCTTTACCGCTCAGCCATGCAACTCCATGCCCCATAGATAACAAGGTAAAAAAGGTGAATTATTGTTCACTTACATATATGTATTACAAGTACACATTTTTTTCCATATACATCTTGCATTTTATATTCCTGTTAGCGAGCTATGAGGTCGTAAAGCTATTCCCCTACAAGCAGTCTGACAGTATTACATTATGCACTAAAGGTCTCATTAGTGGACAGGATAGACTCATTTTGTATGGAGAAGTCCTGATAAATGAGGAAACAAAGGATGGACTTTTAGTTTTTACAATTCAAAAACAACAGGTACCCAGGTTTATATATGTTTGAGAAATAGGCATTTCGCACTTGTTTTTTTTTTTTTTTTGTTAAAGTTATAAGTGACTGTTTTTTTGATCATTTTTTAATGCGATTTTTTTCAATCACATTTCAGAACAAGCTCATTGAGTTATGTTTAATATACTTACATCTATGCCTTTCGTTTATTGATCATGAGTGCTATTGTCAACGCAAAAATAGCAACAGATTACTCATTGTCTTTAACTCTACAGCGAAATTAGCTTTGAGCGAGCAACAAGTGTATCTACACCGACATACATACAAAACGGAAGTAAAAACGCCTTCAATAAAACTTCCTTTTATAAGTGGTAAGATTTTTTTTTGTTGCTGTTGTTTAGTATAAACATAAAATATAAAACAAAAAAAAAGAGCAGTCGCCAAGGTCAGGCGCAGACAGCAAAAAGAGAACTTTTAAAGATCGCGGTCACAAAATACTTTTGTGTTAAAGTTGATTTGGCTAAAGTCGGATATTACAATTATCTTTAATTTTCGGTCCTAATAAACAATACCCTTATATTAGTTAGTTTAATAAGTTATTTTTATATTATCGAGCTATGCTATATCTTAAATTAATCAGCATTTTTAATGGGTTGAAAAAAACTCTTAAAAAACTAATATTTGCTACTGTTTTTGTTTAATCAATAATATAAACATTAGTGTTTTAAAAAAATGTTGTGGAAAACAATACTATACATTAATTATCCTTTTAATTATATACATTTCTTATCAAGTTTTTCGGGGAACTAAACTTTTTTTTAACGGAAATATTTAAATTGTAGTTATACTTAATTACCATTCACTGCTACATGCTAGAAAAGTCTAATTTTAGCTAAGTTACTTTTTTGATAGAATTTCGACCTTGCTCAAAAGTAATACTTGACAACTGCTCTTTGGTTCTGGAAGAAGGAGAAAATATTTCTTGTCATTGTAAACTGGTTTCAAATACAGAAGTAGAATCAACGATACATTGGTCAAGTAAATCGTTCAAATCTTTCAATGCTACACTCTCTTTACCTGCTCGAAGGCCACTGCCAGGTATATGTATATATATTTTGAATTAATTTGGTAAACTTTGAGAACTTAGTTTTTTTTAAATAATTTTCTATAATAAAATTCCTCTCATTAGTATTTACCCTTACATTTCAAATGCTGTATTAGCTAGCCCCAAAGATCTTATAGCATGACCATAGAATTTTAGTTTGCGTTTTTTTTCACAATAGTTAGCAGATCATCGTCTGGTCCAACAGCTGTCGTTGCCATGTCTCTTATCTCTCTGTTAATGATTCGGTCTTTAGCGGATACGTTAAATATACTTTCATTCAAATTTTCAGCAACAAAAACTTATGCATAAATTGTTTTAGAAAAATCTGTATATATTAAGTCAAGACACACAAGGGCCACACATGAAAGAAGCTAGTCTCATTTTTGTAAAAATGAACATGAATATATTCCAAGAGATTATCTACCAGATTTACTCACTAGCAACACATGTAAAATAGGCTACTATATGCATTACTGTGTATCAACGTTAGACATGATTCACTAAGAATTTCTATTTCTACTACAAACCAATATTACTCTAGGCAATTAAAAATAATATATCCTAGTAATATTTTTTGTCAAAAATCATGTATTTGGTATTATTATTATTAAAGCTTTTATATAGCGCTACTTTCATGCTTATAGTATGCTCAGAGCGCTTTGTTCCAATCTCTTTTGCTGACCAGTGGGGGGGTAGAGGGTATTTTGGAGTTGGTTTTCCGTGCTGCATTAAGTCGCTCAGTAAAGAAAACTCTGCCCGAGTCGGTTGTCGAACCTCGAGCCCCCTTCTAGGTAGCCAAGCCAAGTTCAAGGCACTTAGCGTATTGACCACGCTTCCCACTATAAAAATGCTGACCTTATAAACGTAAGCATTCAATCTACATCGGTTTGTTATATAAATTCATACAGCGGCATTATAAAATATTTTAGTTCAAAAATTGCAATGAATTAAACGAATACACGCAACTTGTGATTAATAGTTAATTGATGAATATTTTTTTATTGGCTGGTATTATATGATTTTCTATTGCACAATGTAACAGTTTCAATGAATAAACTAAACAAAATATAGGCCTAATTATTTTTTTCATTTAAAATATGTATATTTTCAGATGAATTCTTATGTACTACAACAATAAATTTAACATCTGAGACTTTAACAGCAGCATATAAACCTGTAATCATTGGTACACTATGTTTAATATTTTTTTTTTATATTACTCATTGATGTACTTCAACTGTTTAAAGTGTATATCCTTCTTCTTGGCTATCAATAGAAATACGTTATAAACATAAAATATTTAAATAACTATTTAAACAATTATTATAACATTTTCTTAAAAAAATAAATACTTGTTTTATCTATCACCAAGATTGTAGAAGACAAAATCAATACATTATTTTTCAATTTAAAAATATTACTAAGGATTACAATGAAAGCCACATGTCATATAAACTCTTAACGGCCCACAAAGAGTCTGGCCCAAGAACAAGACACTATTCAAGAAATGGTCTTGTTTAAATTGTTAAAAATAATAATGTTTGAAAGAATCGGTTGGCTTTGTTTTTTTTCGATTAATTATAAACTGGACAACGTATTCACGAGACATTAAAATGTCTTGATGTGAAAACTAAACGTAATAAAAGGCAGGAGAGCGATTTCAAACAAATATTTGCTCATTTATCAAAAGTGAACACAAAGTATTTTCGATTAGAATATGTCTGATGTACCATTGATTTTTTTTTCAAAAAGAAGAAATTAGTTTTCGATATATTTGTTTTAGTTCATTTCAATTAAAACCATGCTGACCAACAGATAAGCAACACAAAACTAATAGTGGCGTATCATCGTAGGGGTTATGATTACTAAAAAAAAATTCGAGGAACGAGATTTGAACTGAAGCCTCCTTGATAGTACAGTTTTATCTACTGTGCGCAAATTATCAAGATACACCCTCCTCCAAAGGTTCCAAAGCTTAAAAAATTGCCTAATAGAAAAGCAAGTACGAAGTATAAAAAACATGACAAATAATTTTTAAAAAAAAGGTTATACGAATTGTAATTGTATCAATTTGTTTGGATCAGTCATGTAATGAAATCAAAAGTAGATCTAGACTAAGAATAATAAATCTGTGCGAAAGATTATAAATATTTTTACCAATATTTTTTTTTGTTTATCGCTATTTCTCCATACGCTATGATCTTATTTATCACTTGTCTAGATCTGATTGGAAAATGAGAGAGAGAGAAGTAAAGATAGAAAGGGTTATCTCTTTGGATTCTACTGTAATTGTTTTTAAAAGTATTTACAAAGAAAAAAATAGGAAAGACCTTGTTGTTTGATGTTTTGTTAAGAGTGCTTAAAAGATGTGAAGGAATCAAATGAGAGCTATTAATATCTAATCCTAACAACATAAAATCTCTGTTAATTAATACTTATGATTATTTAGTTTTTATCTGTGTAGTGACAGAACAATCTTAACCTTAATAAATCTTAACCTCAAGGGCGAAACAAATGATCTGCTTACTATTCTTCTATTTTTCTGTGTTCTATCCTAGAGGAAATCTCCATTAATGACTATTCCTTTATGTTGTTTTCCAATCGCTTTCTATGTCTGCTTCTTCTTCTTGTTCCTGGTACTGTTCCCCTAAACTCTAAGGACATTCTTCTTTTGTGACAGTAGTTAGAAGTTCATGGTGGGGCTTATTCCTCTACTAATCCTGTATACAACCTCTTCGTTTGTGATGGGGTATTTGCGATACCTAGAATCTTTCTGTAGCATCTTAATTCCACTGCTAGTATCCCTCTCTCTGGTTTGAAGTTTGTCGCGACTCGTAAGCATGTAAGAATGTTGCCTTGACCAGGAAGCGCATTAGTTTGATTTTTGTGTCGTGGCAATGTCTTAGTCATTCCATATCGTATTAAGTTTTAAAAGTGCTGCTGTGGACGGTGCCATTCTGGCAAGTAGTTTGGGTTTAGATCCTTCATTTGAGATGATAGCTCCAAGGTATTTAAGACTACTGACAGTTGTCTGTTTTTTTTTTAATTCCAATATTGATGTCATTTTTATAACATAGGATACGTCAAGATAACACTGGAAATGAAAGTATTAATGTCATTTTTTTGCATTGATTAATGTAGTAACTTAATGAAATTAAGGATTATTAATTACACGCAAACATTTTTGAAGTCGTAAAATAGTTCATGGAAGAATCGTTGGAAGTTGTATAGATAGTAATTTCTGTGTAGTAATTTTAGCCGGCAAATGTAGATACGATTCTTTGTGTCGATCCATAAGTAGTAAATAGTGGTATATCTTGGTTGTTCTTTGGGTTTGTACCGTTACGTTTCTTTTTAAACGTTTTTGTAACGCAGTCCAGCGCTTTACGCGTATCGACTATCCTATCAGATTTCCCTCAAATACAGTTATTTCATCATTTTAGTTACCATAGTATCATTTTTCTTTTCATTTTTCATACTACGTATCAATCTACCATTTTTAAGTACTAGTTTGAAAAATCATATCAATAAAACAATGAATATAAATTGTACTTTTCAGCTATGCCCCACAAGGTGTCATGCTACGCCACAGTAGTTCAGAATAAAGGTGTCAATATAACTTGCAACATAAAGAACGTCTATCCTAAAGCGAAATGCGAAGTCAAATTCGATAGAGTAAGATTACAGTTTGTTCTTTTCTTTCTAACTCTATCTTTCTATCTCAATCAATCTTTTTACTTTTATTCACTCTATTACTATAATACCTATCTATCTGTTTCTTTTTTTTTGTGACTATCTTTTTATATCAATATCTACAATATAATAGCAAAATACCACTCACCAACTGAGTTACTGATTTTATATTGAGATATCTGGAACCACTTAGAGTTGCAATCAATAAACGAAATGATAGTAGCTAAAATGGGTTCTGAGTTAAACCCACACACATACAGACTGACAAAAACTTGTTTTCAAACAAAAAACTTATGGTAATCGAATTTCATAATCGTAGGTAAAAGGGGTTTGGATGTTAAAATCCTCCTTTCAATTTAAAATGCAATGCAATAGACAATAGACAACACATTTTATGATATATATATATATATATATATATATATATATATTTATTTATTTATTTATTTATATATATGTATATAAATGATTTTACTCATTTTAATATATACATCCTCTCAACATGCGTGTGTGGGACCTCACATTATGAGCAATCTACTAGGCAAGTGCAATGAAAATCCATCAATAGATACAAAAATCTATTATTGTAACAATTATTTTTTTTTTCTTTTTTTTTTTCTTCTAACAGTTCTGAAATTATCACATCCTTACATGCAATGTTACTTCTCCGCTCACAAACATAACCATTATTGTCCATTTGAATTTTAAAATAAAAAATGGACCATTATTTTGATGAATTAAAATGGATAGGCTAATAAACAAGTTGAATTAAAATTTTGAGCAAAAACTTCAGAAGTTTAAATTACTTTGATTACATCCTAGTAGTAGGGATTGAAAAATAAAATATCTGAAAATACAGTCCTTTTTTAAAAAAAAGGTTTATTTTTCTTTCAGAAGCTGTATACAACTGAAAATAGTGTAAGTTACAATCATGAATTAGTAGCAGAAAGTCCGCAGTACTTTAACACAACGTGTATTGCCTTCTTAAAAGATTCTGACATTTCTGATGGCATAAGTAATGTTACAATACTAATATACCCATATTTAGCCGAACTTCATGAAACATCAAGATTCACCTTACAAGAAAATGTAGTTGTTACTAAGGGTAAGATATTTTATATTATTTTCCTACATTTATTTTCTGTGTTTACACAAATACATTTACTTTTTTAGTTCTTGGTATAATTCGTCATTAACTTTTAAAATAATTTGTAATGAAAGTGTTGTTATTTTTATTTTTAATAAAATTAACCAAAACGTAAGAATTTTAGAAGTATATATAGTATAGGTATTACTAAACATAATTCATTTCTCGTAGTTTTACTCCTAATTGTAATACATATTTTTGTCATAAATTATAAGGTTATCGTTTCATCTTTCAGTTTTGTATTATTATACAAGTTTAATTATTATTTATTATTATGAAGGTCGAAATAAATATTGAGAAAATACTTTATATTCATTGTTTAACATGTATGATTATATATTTTTTCCTTGTGCACAAAAGAAATAATGATAACTTCAGCCTTACATAAAGTACAGCTATAAACATCTTTTCTAATATTATTTAATATTAAGTCTTAGAGTACTGATATGAGCCTGTTCAATAAAATAGAAAATGTTACATTAATTTTATCTGGGTCACTTTTTTTTTATCATAACATTTTAATTAAGTATATTTTGTTTTTATTTTCTGACTTTAATTGCTTACATTATAGCATTCAAACTTTTAATGTATACATTTCGAATTACATGTTCAATAGTTGTTTCTTTACAGCTGTTTTTAAAGACTCTTATTGTAGATCCTTCTCTTCATTTGAAATAAACATTACGTGTGAATCAAACATAACTTATCCTGAGGCTGTTTGTTATTTCAACATTTCACGAAATGGGGTAACTGTCACTAAACTGTTACAAATTATTCTTGGTTTCAAAAATGTTTGTAACATTTCTTCTAAGTAAAATAATAAAAAATGTGTACCAATATTTGAGAAATAAAAAACGTTACCAGAAATACATTTTTAGCCCAAATACAACTATAAATATACATATCTTTATGTCTCAACAATTTGGACACCGAAAAGTAAAAGAAAGATTACTCTTTTATTTCTGCAAGTCTGACTAGAGTTACCCTCGTAAAAAAAGACTGGGGGGGAGAACAGGTAGTATTCACCAGTCTTTAAATAGCAGAACCGGACTTAACCATTGTAGAGCCCTATGCGAAACGTTTTTTTGCGTGTCCAAGTTTTTGTAGGGATACGGATAATAGGTGAAAATTAAGAGTTTAAATTAGAAAATAAATTTGTTTTTGCATTTTATTCATTCTTTATTACGTACAAAAATACTTTACGAGCCTTTAGTGTAGCGCAGTCATACAGTAGATCATAAAATTTATATTTCCTACATAGATCACGCTACATAGCAAGAATTACTAAATATTTCAATTTATCAATTGAGAATTGTTGATCTCAAATAATTTTTCATTAGTGTGATGCGCGAGAAGCTTCTTTCACTACATTACATAAATGCGGGTATTGCATAATGCCATTTTTTTATAGCGCGTAGGATTGGCGTTTTCCATATTTTATGACACTCCAAAATGAAAATTTTCGTCTATATATTTTAGAAGATTCGTATGATATTCAAAAGATTTTAATAATTTCTGGATACTTCCAGGACTTTTTTTTTTTATATTTTGCAATTTCAGTAAATTTCCAGGACCTCCTGTTAAATCGACAGTAAGCAGCGGGAAATGTTATAAGTTATAAAATGGTTTAGTTTAATAATTTATGCCTCTAAAATTACCGCCGGTCCTATAAAAGTGTGATCGCATAGGTTGCAGTGGTGTAAGCTCGGACCTGCAAAATAGCGGCGTATTCTATGCCGCCGTCGACTCCGACTTTATTTCAAGCCTCAAATTATAAAAGAAAATTCAGGCCTCCTTTTCCTCATAACAAAGTACCACATCATTAAGCCGCTGTGTATAATTTTGTATATAATATTAAATTCAACTTAGAAATTAAATATTTTTAAACAAAGTCTTAGAATTATTTTTCTTTTAAAGAATCAATTATATATGTTAAAATTTGTTATAATTCATTCATAACTAAAAGACTAAAGTACTCATTTCAAAAGAGAAAAATATTTTTTTTTTCAGAACAGCACTGTAAATGGATATGAATCATATATCTACACAACTCAGAATCATGGCTTTTTCAACACAAGGTGTACTCTTTTTTTCCCTTACTCTGAACTAGAAAGTGGTCTGTATCTAATAAACGTAACAATGCATCCTAACATAACAGAAAATATCGTAATTCTAAATCAACATTTTTTATTTTGGACTTTAGAAATCGATCTAGGTAAGTCTTAATTAATAATAATAAATATAAGAGATAGATAGATCGATAGATAGATCGATAGATAGATCGATAGATAGAT
>JADKLZ010015414.1:0-13227 GCA_021533235.1 Biomphalaria straminea | reverse complement strand
CCAGTCAAAACAAGCATCTTTTCGTTTCGAGTAATTCTTGCCTTTCTGAGTAGCTTGAAGGCGAGAATCTCTGGTAACAGCTTCATCTTTTTCTTTTCCATTCTTCTATATTTCATGTCAAATTCTGCTATGAAATCTTGTATGGACTGGTTTTCCCCCTGTTTAAAATCTTCAAACTCGTCAAATTTGTGAATGCTATCTGCGAGGTCATCTTTGGCCAAGTTCTTGTCTAGGAACTTCAAAAGTCTCTCAAATCCTTCACGACACTTGAGATCTGATAGGTCTAATTGTTCGAACACTTTCTCCCTTATCCCTGATTCACTGTTTTGTGGAAGTGAAAGGGCTATGGCTATGGCTCTTTTCTCTTCTTTCAAGTCAGTTATTTCATTCCATGCTAGTAACTCTTGTTTATATAATTCATATGGCTTTTCTTTAATAAATGATGGAATTTCTATCCTAGTAGCCATCATTACTTCAAATTGGATCAATAAAGTAAATAATTTTACTTACAGCTCTACTACCACTTGTTAAACTAAGGACATTACACTTTATAACCACAAATAACGCCAACGCTAGAACGCCAGATTCATGAGTGAATTTATTTACACACTGTGTTTACACACATTACACACAACATCACAACACTCCCTTAGTCAAGGGGAATCATTCAAGCTACACATATAAACAATGTCAACACTGGGGACCCGGGTTCCAATCCTGGTGAAGGCTGGAATTTTTATTTCGGGAACCTCTGAGTCCACCCAGCTCTAATGGGTACCTGACATTAGTTAGGAAAGAAGTAAAGGCGGTTGGTCGTTGTGCTTGCCATATGACACCATCGTTAACCGTAGGCCACAGAATCAGTTGACCTTTACATCATCTGCCCTAGAGACCACAAAGTCTGAAAGAGGAAATTTACTACTTACTTTATATTTATTGCTCGTCCTAAATAAAGTAGAAACAATCATTTAGGATGCATATTTTATAAATTGTTACTTTCCAGTTGACCCTTGTTCTCCCTTTATGGAATCCACCTATATTCGTGGAAGATGTCTGGTTTTGTTTCGACATCTCGCTACCTGGGACCAGTCAAAGGTATAGAACATGTAGAGATAGAAAATCTAATCTCAAGAATTAGAAACTATCACTTGTAGTTAATTGTCAATTATTTTAATATCAATTTCTACTTGACTTTAATATCAAGATTCGTCTTCTTATCTTCTTCTTATTATAAATATAATGATCATTGTAAAACATCAATGTTTGTTTTTATTTCATTTATGCAAACTTATGCACTCAAAATATAAAGTTTACTAGTCGACCGGCGGCGTAACATACGCCGCTATTTTGCAGGGCCGGCCTTAGGCAATAGCAACCTATACGACCGCAGTGGACCCCGCACATTCATAGGACCCACGCTAATTCTTGGTGTATAAATTATTAAATTAAACCACTTTATAACTTATAACAGATTAACCATCAAGCTGTAAGGGAAATAAGTCTTTGGCATATGGTTGAACACAATCTGCAATTACAAACACAATAGCACACTACAGACTGAAAAGATAAAATATAATATTTAAAAAGTCGAAGAACAAAACTCCACTTGTCTCTCTAACCTTGCTAATGCTTTTTTTTTCCCACCACAATTGATCACAAATACTCGTATAAAGGTCTTTTGCAAGTCAATGGATTTTTTTCTAAAGAATGATGGAGCATTTGCGCTCTAGAAAACTTCCTCTTTGACTATTAAATACATAAATAATTCGAGTTTTAAATATGGTTCTAATTTTTCGCATTATAAAATAAGTAAAGCGAATGCGTTACAAAAATTATTAATGGAGCTAAAAATAGCATGGGATCTTCCCTATTTACTCGTTGTTGTTGTCTGACCTAATTCTTTGAGAAATAATATATAGATACTAGCCATATGTTGCCCGCGGGTATAAAAAATTTGCGTATCATTGTCGATGTAGTTAGTCACTGAGAGTTTGTAAACAATTAAACGAAATAATAATGTTATAATTAAAACGAATGGCGAAAGTGTAAATGTAAAAAATGTTGCTATAAAATTAGCTAATCGACATTTTTTTTTCAAATAAAAACATTTGCTTGTAGATTTGTAGACCTACATATATTTGATTAAAATTAGAAAATAAAAGATTGTATTTTGTACCAGTTTTGTATCTATAGGACCAATAATTTTATTTGTCTAGGTGTAGACTGCAATATTAAATAATATATTTTTTATTATTATGTATAAAGTGCAAGTTAATAAGTAAATCTAGACTTTCTTCAGTAAAAGTATAGTTAATCGTATATTTAAGAGAGTAAAATATTTTCAATGATTTAAATCTAAAAATAACGCAAAATAGAAGTTATTGAATTTATTAGTCAAAAGCCAACAATGTTTTTTTTTATTTTATTTAGATACAGCAGTCTCTTTTTTTTTTTGTAAGTAGTAGTCTTTTTATATGCATTCCCTCACAGGTTAAACAAGGTTGTTGATAAGCCAGAACAAACAAAAAGTTAACATTAAACAATGAAACGCTCTTTCATTTGTATTCACTGTTAATAACATCATTCTTCTTACTATAGACATTTTGTGAAAGCTTTCATGGTGGCAGTCTTTCTGAACTGATGTATGAGGATGAAAGAAACAAAACGTTTGACTTGATCAACTACTTCTCACCACGTGATGCAGGTCTGTAGATTTTATTCATACGTTTGACTCTTAATATTCCGACACTTTGTAACGCGACACAATCTGTCTTGCCTTTTTCACTTGTTTCTGCTGGCTGTGTTATGTACTGATACGCTCTTAAGTATCTTCTGTGTTTATTATTATTATAGCTTTTATATAGCGTTACTTTCATGCTTATAGCATGCTCAAAGCGCTTTGGTTCAATCTCATTTGTGGACCAGTGGGGGGAGGGGGTATCTAGGAGTTGGTTTTCCGTGCTGCATACTGCAGTAAACACAACTCTGCCCGAATCGGGTGTCAAACCTCGATCCCCCTTTTAGGTAGTCAAGCCAAGTTCAAGCGCCTCTTAGCCTCTCGACCACGCTTCCCACTTATATGCTAGTTTAGCTGCCATATTATTTAGTGTTTAAGTTTTGTTACCTCTGTAACAACGGAAAGTCGCATTTACAGACGTAAGCATAAAACATTATGTTGTCCTACAATTTATTACCGTGGTGCTATTCTCATTTATAGGAAGGGGAAACTGTATATGTTTGATAGTATAAAAAAGGTAGAAAAGATAACATTTCATAGATGTGTATTTAAGAAAACAACACTGAGATTTTCAAGGATATTTTAAGAAAGAAAAAATTGTGTTAACACAAAATTAGAAGAACTGATCTACACAGACAGAAATTGCAAAACAATATCCCAAACCTAAATAACAAAAGAGACGCGGTGGCTGATTGGTAAAGCGCTTGGCTTCTAAACCTGAGGCCCCGGGTTCGAATCCCGGTGAAGACTGGGATTTTTATTTCAGTATCCTTTGGGCGCCTCTGAGTCCACCCAGCTCTAATAAGTACCTGAAATTAGTTAGGGAAACGTAAAGGCAGTTGGTCGTTGTGCTGGCTACATTACACCTTCGTTAACCGTAGGCCACAGAATCAGATGACTTTTACATCATCTGCTCTATAGACCACAATATTTGAAAATGGAACTTTTAGTAACAAAATCATTACATTTTAAAACTTACCTAAACAAGTGTACAATCATAAACGCGTCTTATATCATTAACTGTTATAAATAAATACCATACTGACATTTCCACAAAACAATGCATAATTTTTAATAGGAATAAAATGTCTACGTTCTTTTGTAATCATTTTTGAATATTAACTCTCTCTCTCTCCCTCTCTTTTTCTCACCTCTATCTGCCTAGTTCAAATGTAAAATAAAAACAACGTTATTCTCACATTTTCCATTCTCAGATCTAATTGAAATTATTCATTGTTCCTAACTAAATATGAATCAACAAAAATTTCAACCTTTTATGTAATTAAATAGTTGTAATCAATTCATATTAAAAATCGAATGGGTAATACATCTTACAATATTGGGATACCTTTTTTTTACGTTTGCTTGTTTTCTAGTCAACTCTAATGTCCCCATTAGCTGCAGAATATCTGTAGAAAACAACCCGGCTGCATTAAATCCGATAGATATGATTACATGATTATATCGTGGGCAACGAAGGTGTATATCTCCACACAAGATCCTCTGGAAAACTTTTCAATATATCAAGGCTGCGGGCAAAAACCAAGGTTAGGAGGATACTTGTTAGGGAACTCTTGTATGCTGATGATGCAGCTATTGTAGCTGACTCTGATATTCAGCTCCAGACCCTGGTTGACAAACTATCAGCTGCTTGCCAGAAGTTCGGCTTAAATATTAGTCAAAGCAAGACCAAGATACTGGTCCAAAACACTAATGCTGCACCTCAATTAAACATTAATGGTCAACCACTTGAAATTGTTGATCACTTTTGCTATCTTGGCTCCATCATATCCAACGATGCTCTACTGGATAAAGACATCAACAATAGGATAGCCAAAGCAATGGGCACCATGTCAAGGTTGCAGAAAAGAGTGTGGGACAACATATTGCTGACTAACAATACTAAAGCCTTAGTCTACCGGACCTGCGTGATGAGCACTTTGCTATATGGAAGCGAAACATGGTCAACATACTCATGGCAGGAAAAAAAGCTGAATGTCTTCCACCTCCGATGCCTAAGGCGGATCTTTAAAATAAGGTGACAAGATAAAATAACAAATGAGGAAGTGCTACAAAGAGCAGGGTGCCAGGACATCCGCTCTATTATCAGCAGCAGACGCCTTGGCTGGCTTGGCCACGTTTGCAGAATGCTAGTAGGTAGACTACCACAAGATATACTGTATGGCGATCTTATTGAAGGCAGGAGAGCCGCTGGGCGCCCACTTTTACGGTATACAGATGTGTGCAAACGTGACATGAAGCTATTTGAAATCGACACTAGCAGCTGGGAAAAAGTAGCACTGGATAGATCCACATGGAAAGAGAGCATAAGAGAAGGGTCTCGGATTGCAGATGCCATACACAACAGAGGCAGAAAGAAGGCTAAAAATGCAGCTGCTCCTGGTGATTTTATATGCCCAACCTGCAACCGCAGCTGTGTATCAAAGATTGGCCTCTTTAGCCACACAAGACGTTGCAAAGGGAAAAGATCGTCTCACGAGACGTAAAATGCCACAGATATAGATATTTAGAGAGAGAGAAGGAAATAGAGTATTTACAAAGCTAACTTACTCTATCTATCTATCTGTCTGACCCATGTTATTTCACTTACAACCAATCTCGGATGAAGCTGAAGATGTGCAAAGTTATCTTTTATAACTGACAACACAAGAATCATAACTATTTGCAATTATAGGTCGTCGTCAGCGGCCTAGTGAAAACAAGCATGACTTAGAAACCAAAAGATAACAATATAATATTTTATGTTCATAGCCTTATTGCTAGCTGAGGATTCACAGCGTTGGCTTGAGAAACATGAGAAGGCTTTAACCTACAAGCTCGAAATCCGGTCGTTCAGCTTTTTTTAAAAATAAATTCATATAGCGATCATCCAGATGTTCATTTCTTTCTCCATCACCCATTTCCCAACTGCTCCAGTCACGTGATAGGATCATAGCGTTTTGAGAAAACTAAAAGCATGAAATTGCGCTAAACAAAAACAATTAGCCTAAATACTTCTAATCGCGCAGATTTATTGTTGTTATGATTGTTAGCCTATATCTGCTACAAATATAGTAACATGATTGATCTAAGCCAATAAATACACTTAATATAGGCTTTTTAAAAAAATTTCGCATGGTATGACGCTCTAATTGCTAAAAAAAAATTAATATAGTTGTTATTTATTTATTTATTCAGAATCACTGTTACGACACAAGACTCTTCAAAGAATAACACTCTCAGGGGTTTCTCTCTATATATCTTTTAATAACATATCACATCTCAAAACAAAACCATTTTTCTTCTATCGTGTCAGTTTCTCCCCACTTCCTCTTTTAAACCTCTCTTCCTTTCATAACACAAATTCGCACCTCTTCATTCGCACCATGGTGCGCTACTACCGTAACACCCCCCTTGTTCGCCAAGTTCGATGTACATCGAACGTCCTCTAAACAAAAAAAAATGTAACCCACAGCACCATACCATTATCTTCATTAATTCTTAGTCAGTTAAACCAGGTAACAACTAACAACAACAAAATCCAACTGCAAAATTACATATCACCATTCTCTACATTATTATTTTAGGTTCCAAATTACTTGCAGCCATTCCAATATATCATGACCCAAACTTCCTCAACACACCAATCAGTAATCATTATTAATCTCATAATTCATAACTATAAAATAATAATTAACTCTATAACTATAATCATATATTTTAAATTTCTAACATGTTTCATCATATTCTCAACATAACATTATATATATCTCAACACCTCACATATCTACAAGAACTTCGTTACTCCCATACTGTATTCTATTACACCAATATACATACACGAATACATTTATAAAATATTCCAATCTGTTATACATATCTATTCACTACACTGCTAATCATTATGTTCCCACCAAAATGATTTTACTGACAATAATCTTTTGAATAATCAGCTGTAACAAAGTTTACGTGGTCTAGCTTCTTTACTTTCTTCCAAATCTTTTCCTTCTTAGATACATCGTGATAATGTATCAGCTATTACATTGTCTTTCCCTGGTATTGTCTTGACCTCAAAGTTGTAATCCATAAGTTGCAATGCCCACCTGGCTATTCTGTTGTTACCTAATTTATTTGTATTAATGAAAGCCAAGGGAGCGTGGTCCGTCCACAGTTCAAATTTAGCTCCCATTAGATAGAACCCCAATTTCGTTATGCACCATACAATAGCTAGTCCCTCCTTTTCAATGGTGGCATATTTCAACTCCGCGGCTGTCAGTTTTCTGCTCACATATAAAACAGGATGTGGGACACCATTCCATTTTTGCATTAGACAGCCTCCTATTGCAATGGCTGATGCATCTGTTGCCAAAATAAATTCCTTAGTATTGTCAGGTAATTTTAGAATGGGTGCCCCAGAAAAGAAAGTTTTAATTATGTCCAGTGCTTCTTGACATTCGTCCGTCCACACAATATTATTAGGTTTTCCTTTTTTTGTCAGATTTGTTAGCGGGTCAATTATTTCTGAAAAATTTGGGATAAATTTTCTATAAAAGTTGCATAGACCAAGTAGGCTTCTAATTTGCTTCTTTGTCTTTGGTACCTTAATGTCCAATATTTTTGATACTGTTTCCTCCAGTGGTGTAATACACTCATTTTTAATTTTATACCCCAAAAATGAAATTTCACTGAGGCCAATTTTTATCTTTGTTGGTTTTAATGTTAAATTGTTTTCTTTGATAATTTTGAAAACTTCTCCAAGGCTTTTTAAATGCTCATCCCAATGCTCACTGAAAATGCATATATCATCTAGATAACAAATTATGTCTCTTCTATGATTGAATAATTTGGCCATCATTCTGTTAAACGTGGCTGGGGCATTTACCAAGCCAAAGCTCATCACATTCCATTGATATATGCCAGAAGGTGTCTTAAATGCCGATAATGGTTTAGCTTCTAGTTTTAGAGGTACTTGCCAATATCCTCTAGACAGATCCAACGTGCTAAAAATCTTTGCATTTTTTAGCCTAGTAAACATTTCTTCTGCTTGTGGCATTGGAAATGGATCAAATTTTGTAACTTTATTCAACTGTCGATAATCCACACACAATCTTAAGTTGCCACATTTTTTTTTAACAAGCACGACTGGTGCAGCACATGGTGAACTAGATGGTTCTATCACCCCTAGTGTTAGTAGCTCATCAATTTCCTTCTGTAAGGCTTCTCTATGATGTAATGGAATGGTATATTGTGGCAGTTTATTCGGTACTTTCCCAGTTAATTCGATATCATGTTCTATAATACTTGTTTTTCCAGGTAAATCAGTAAATATATTCTTATAATCCTCAATTAGTGCCTTAATTTCTTTAGCTCTTTCAAGAGAAACTCCATTCACTGTAACATCCTTCCATGTTTGCCTACTCTCTGTTGCCACTGTCTCTATTGGTCTAAATATTTCCTCTGTCTCCATTTCTTCCGTCACACAGGCACCCATTGTCATCATCTCATCTTTACTCCTTTCAGCACTTCTTTGTCTTGATCGGAATTCTTTTAATAAATCCACATGAAATATTTTGAGCTTCGAATCAATGTCTATTTCATAATTCACATCGCTAATTTTCCTAGTTACTTTGTGAATAGTACATTATTCTTATCCTTGAGTAAGACCAAAACATCTTGTCCTACCTCTAAGTCTGTCATTTTCCTATGTTCATTCACCCTTGAACGTGTCAATTCATTTTTCTCTAGTACATGTTTACCTGCTTCTTCACATGTTTTTATAACATGATTTCTAGTTTCTGTCACAATATCATAATTGTCCTTAGTTTCTACATGTTCCTGAGGGATAATCAGATCTTTCAATATTGCCATTGGACCTCGTGGATTTCCTCCATAAATCATTTGAAATGGTGAAAACCCTGTTGTTTCATTCTGACTTTCTCTGTATGCAAATAATATTGACGGAATCGCCATATCCCACTCTTTGGGTTTATCATCCACTACTTTAGATAATGCTTTCTTTAGCGTACCATTAAAACGTTCGCAAATACCATTGCTCTGTGGATGGTAAGGAGCTGTAAACCTTTGCTGAATCCCAAACATGTTCAAGAATGTTGTAGTCAACTGACAGTTAAATTGAGTGCCCCTATCCGATAATATTTCTTTGGGAAATCCAAATCTTGTAAATAACGTATATAATGCTTGAACTATGTCTCTGGCTTCAATTCTTTTTAGTGGAATAGCTTCTGGCCATCTAGAGCACACATCTATCACAGTTAGAATATAACGGTGACCCCTATTCGAAACTACTGGCATTGGACCAATTAAATCAATTGCTATTTTACTAAATGGTCTATCTGCTATATCCACCCTTTGTAATGGTGCTTTTATTTTTCTTGCCCCCTTTATTTGACATAGTTTGCACGAAGTCACATAGTTTTTTATGTCCTTATTAATAGAGGGCCAATAAAAATCCTTGAATATTCTTTGTTTCGTTTTATGCACTCCCATATGTCCTGCGTGCGCTACATCATGCCCATTTTCCATAACAATCTGTCTGAAATCTCTAGGTACCACTAGTTGAATTATTTTCTTCCCCTGCCATTCAATCTCTCTAACAAGAGCTCCTCTTTCTATAAAGAATCGTCCTCCTCTACCTCCTTTCTGAGCCAGTTGACGTAACACTGGGTCATTTTTTTGTTTTGTGATAAATTTTTCTTTGTTAAATATTATATCTTTGATTTCCATTGTTTCTGTGTTTTCAAGCTGTTTATCTTGTTCTTTTTCCTTAGTTGGTAACTCGAACAACTTTGCCAAATCTCCTTCCTCAACATCGTTACTACATGATCGAGTAGTGACCATTCCACAACAATTTTTCCAATCTTCTATCTCATTTTCCGTGCACTTCTTTATATTTGGTATATTGCCAATAATCAAATCAATTTGATCATGGTCAATAACACAAGCATCTACGGTACCTGTGTAATATGGTGTTTTAATGTTCACGCGAGCCATGGGTAATCGAACTGTTTTACCATCGAACATAATACATGCTTTGTTTTTTCCAATATATTCGTGATCTTCGACCAATTTTCGGTTGATTCCAACAATAGTGCTCCCAGTGTCCCTTATTGTTCTTGCAACCTTATTTCCGACAAATGCTTGAAAACAATCGAGACTTCCTGAGCTCGATAACAACGACAAACTGTGATCTCTTCTATCTGTTCCGCCGTCATATCTTCCTTGCCTGTTTCCTTGATATTGCCTCCTATAGCCATTATACTGGCCTTGTCTACTATATATTTGGTTCCTTCCGCCGTCATATTCTTGATATCGCCTTCTATAGTTGTTATACTGGCCTTGTCTACTGTCTACTTGGCTCCTTCCGTGTCCTCTAAACCTATTCTGCCCTTCATACCCAAATCCTCTATTGTTGCTATAATTGTCTTGTGTTTCTCTAGCTCTATTAAATGCTACTATTTCCTCAATATCGCTACCTCTGTTTAACATTTTTTCCGGGTGTGCCACTTTGTACGCCCTTATTAATTTTACCATCTCCTCTACAGACTTTGGCTTTCTCTCCAGCAGGAATATTTTTAGTTCGTCCTGACTCTCATAAATGACTTTATCCATCAAAAGAAATACTTTTAATCCGTCAAACGTTTTTTCTATTTTTGATGACTCTGTCCAATTGTCAAAGTAGCTATTCACCTTGTCAAAAAATGTCTGGGGATCTTCGTTGGTTTCAATCGTGCAATTGACATATTGTTGACGATAAAACGCCTCAGTTTTTCCAAATGTTCGTAGTAATTGCTCCTTTACTATGCGGTAGTTATTCTGATTCATACAAATCTTTGATGGGACCTCTGCTGCAAATGATTTCGATAACAAAAATGTCCATTTATCTTCTGGAAAAGCCAATTCTTTCATTTCAATTTCAAACTTCTTTAAGAAAATATCTATGTCTATTTTACTCTCGTCAAACATTGTACCTTTATATTTCGCCAATTTATTTCCAGACACATCCTTTATCTTTCCAGTACCTTCATCTTTAGCCTTTTCTTTTTCTATTGCCAACTTTTCTTTCTCTATGGCTAACCTTTCTTTCTCCAAAGCTAGCTTCTCTTTCTCAATTTCTTTATCCATAGCTAATTTCTCTTTATCGATAGTTAATTTCTCTTTTTCTCTTTCTTTTTCCATGGATAGCTTTTCCTTTTCTATGACTATCTTCTCTTTCTCTCTTTCCTTTTCTATGACTAACTTCACTTTCTCTCTTTCTTTTTCCATGGCTAAATTTTCTTTCTCTCTTTCTTTTTCCATGGCTAACTTCTCTTTCTCTCTTTCTTTTTCCATGGCTAAATTCTCTTTCTCTCTTTCTTTTTCCATGGCTAACTTCTCTTTCTCTATTTCCTTTTCCATAGCTAACTTCTCTTTCCCTATTTCCTTTTCCATGGCTAGTTTTTCTCTTTCTATTAATCTCTCTTGAACATATTTTCTCAGCTCTGCTCCTTCTAATTCCAATAGTCTCCCTTCTTCTTTCAAAGCAACTATCTCAGCTTTATCCGCCATGTGTACAAAATTGTTTTGATGGAGTTATCTGATCATATCTATTAATTATAGTTGATTCTCATATACTTAATGCCTAGACCAAACAATGTTCATATGTAACCATAATGTAATGGCACAAACATGAGCACTCCAAGACGCCTTCACATAGGTGAATATAGATTATCTTTCAAAATGATTATACTCGTATTAATCTATATTTAAACAAATGTCAAGCCACCTGGTTCGTTCAGCAATAATGTCGTTTAATTAATTTTCAAGTAAAGGTTTATGTTACCAATGAGCTTGGTATGTAGATCTAGTCACTTAAAAGCTATACGACGCTCAATCTCTCAATCCAATACCAATAGATCTAGATCTAGATATTTTTTTAACACTTTGTAATAATAATAATACCTCTGTAGACAGGAATTAAATACAGATATACCGTAGGTCTTGCCTTTTTCGTTGGGCGCCACTTGTTACGACACAAGACTCTTCAAAGAATAACACTCTCAGGGGTTTCTCTCTATATATCTTTTAATAACATATCACATCTCAAAACAAAACCATTTTTCTTCTATCGTGTCAGTTTCTCCCCACTTCCTCTTTTAAACCTCTCTTCCTTTCATAACACAAATTCGCACCTCTTCATTCGCACCATGGTGCGCTACTACCGTAACAATCACAAAAATGAATTATTTTCACTTCTTTATTCGCTAAACATAGTTTGCTAAAATTCTTTGACCACAATGAAATAGTGCTGAAATAAAAAAATTGAAACCTAGTTTAAAGGCTTATAAAAAGGTTTAGGGTATAGTGGTTATTTTGTTAAAAAAAAAATAATACACACTTTTGTAGTGTTTACTAATAAAATTTAAAGTGCTTTAACTTACTCTTAAAAACACTTTATTAAATGTGTCACTGATATATTCTTTATTTGTTGAATGTAAAGTGAAATGCCATAAAATACGCTAGATCATAATTAGTATACAAATTATTTTTGGGAACTAATAGCGTTTGCTTCGGTAGTTAGAAATCATTTTCCCATATTTGAAAAACTATTCGTTTTCTATGAAAACACATGAATCTATGAAAAATGCATTAATTAATTCATCTAAAAGAAAAAAAAAGTTAAGTTATCCTTTCAGACCTTAAGGTCTATAGGGCAGACGATATTAAGCACATATGTTTCTGTGGCCTAAGGCTATCGAGCGTGTCATAAGGCCAGCACAACGGCCAACCGCCTTTACTTTTCCCCAACTAATGTCAGGTAGCCATTAGAGGCGCCCAAAGATCCTGTGTTTGTTCCTTTAATTGTAAAGTGCCATTAATTGTTAAGAATTTAAAAGTAACGTATTTACCCGGCTAACATTTATGCACAAGCAACTCCACCAGGTTCTTTTCCCTCTTCTTGTTTATAACAAACTCGTGACTTCCGCAAATCACTTGACCCCCACCACGATCACGAAACACTAGACCATGGGTCACGATTGACCATACGTATTAACCGTGTCACAACAGATCCCTAAATAAAAATTAAAAATCCCAGTCTTAACCTCGTTTCGAACCCGGGACCCCCGGTTCGAAAGCCAAGTGCTTTATAGCATCGTCACTGTGCCAATTCTATACGAATTAATAAATTTTTATGTATATAGAAAAGCGGAGATCGATATTAAGAAATATTTCAGTAATTCAACGGTCCACTCTTTATTTAACCTCTTTTTTTATAATTTATTTGTAATAGTTTACTCGTTTATAATCTCTAGACGTACTACAATTTCAGCTTGGATTGCACTAACGAATAGTAGAAGCGATAGAAATTTCAGCTGGGCTTATTCTCAAGCAAAACCTGTTAATGTACCATGGGGTAATGCAGAACCTAATAACATTCTAGGTAATGAACACTGTGTTGAGGCTGTTCAGACAAGGATGTTCAACGATAACAA
>JADKLZ010015403.1:1401-16276 GCA_021533235.1 Biomphalaria straminea | reverse complement strand
AGGTCCTCACCAATCAGAGATCCAAGGCGGCTTGCCTGGTTTACCTATCTTAAGGCCAGCTCTCTGGAGGAAACCTAAACAAACATTTCAATATCGACAAACCGATAATCCAGGCGTCGTTTTCTCTGTAGGGCATCAGCACGGCTGATGTGGAGCATAGAAGAAATATGGGGGGAGTTTCCTCGACGTGCTTGTTTCACTTCTGATCCGAGCATCCTGGGATACTAGCCAATGGTATTAAGGATGTAATTAATTTTTTGCGTCTGCTTGGAACTTTCCCAGACAGAAGTTTGTTCAGACAGGCAGATGGAGGCGAACTTCCAAGAGTCGTAGGTTCAACATTTATGACAATTTTGTAGAAGAATATTATTCTCTGAGATGGTAAAATATTAAAATCCGTGAACCTAAAGTTTTTTATATATTTTTTAAATCTAAATATCTTTCTTATAAATATTTTGAAGATTAAGGTATCCAAGTTGGGTTCGTCTCTTGCCTAAGTTCTTTCTATACTCTTAATAAATACGATGGGAATGAGTTCAGGCTTCTACAGAAAAAAAAAAGACTTAAAAAAAAAGACCTTTCTTCCTTTCAACACATTATATAGTGATTAAATTGCTCTTAATATCTAATGAATGTTAGACTTAAAAAAGTAACATTTTTTACCCCTCCCATTCCCCTCCTCCAAGAAATCTTCTAGACTTTCTAATACATGTATTCTAATGATAGCCCTATAGATCAAGATTAAAAAGATGGTGCGTAAAATGTTGCTGAAAATTAATTTATTACACACATTAATGAATATGGCCTACATGCGGTAATACCCTATGATGCCACTCAACCAAAAATATAAAGATTGTATATTCCTCCAGCCGAATTTAAATTGTTTATTTTACTAAACAATGCAAATTATAACGGTCAAACTAGAGTTTCGCCGTGTGGCTGACCAGTTTGGAATTCTTTTTCAAATAATATACATAGACTGTCCAATTTCGAGGAA
This sequence comes from Biomphalaria straminea, assembly GCA_021533235.1. Classification (NCBI taxonomy): domain Eukaryota; kingdom Metazoa; phylum Mollusca; class Gastropoda; family Planorbidae; genus Biomphalaria; species Biomphalaria straminea. The sequence goes on along the minus strand of JADKLZ010015403.1, from coordinate 15,279 downwards.
AGTAGTGCCGTTTTCAATGACGTGTCAATCCATGAGTTTCCAAGTTTTACCAATGAATGTGCGACATGAATAGAGGAACTGTAAAAATTTAAAATTAAAGTGATTTTTTTTAATTTACAATTTACGTGTTTTGCATCAATGTTTAGTATAAATATTTTCTAAAAATAGATTGTTGCGTCTTCTTATAAAAGACAAGTGTAATAAATAAATTTCTCTATCTCTACTTGATTTATTAAAATAAATCTCCATTTGGAATGCTGCTGTCCTAGACACTTTCAAGAAAGACAAGCTTATAGCTGACTCTTAGATTCAAAGCCTAGCGTTTGGAGTCACACTTCCCAAGTACGTGAGACCTACATTCAACAGAACAGAGTCGTGTCTGCCTCACGTACTAGCAGATGTGAGCACCCTGAATCCAGTGCAGTGCATTGAATTTCTCTGTCATTGAGCATGACGCTGACCCAATGAATATTGATGTGTTTGAACTGGGCCGTCACGTGACCACCCGCGTGCTGATGACGTAATCACCATCCTTTCATTTCGGGCACTGTGCAGCTCGTTATTTTAAGTCGCACTGATCTTGAACTTTGAACGGCTGCTATTAAGCCCTAGAGAAAGCTTTTTAAGGTATAGGTGTGAATTGTCCACTCGTAATGTGAAAGAAAAAAATTTGGTGATCCTCTTTAAAACTCTGAGAAATATCAACTAAATAATAGAAAGCTAATTTGTTTAATGGTTACTGTTTACGAGGGTGTCATGTGGACAATAAATGATAGATCTCCTTTACTTCCCCAAGTAATGTCATCCATTTGATTAGGTTGGACTCAAAAGCGTCCTAAGAATCCCAAAATTTAAAATCCATACTTTAGGCCTACTGGGATCGGGGGCGTAGCTAGAAATTTTCCATCGTTTGGGGGCCCGGGGGGACTGACCACTTTGGGGGCCTATATATTGCGTAATACTTAATTTTGTATATAAAAAACACTAATTTGGGGGCCCCCTCAAGTGGGGGCCCGGGGGGATTTTCAAATTGTCCCCCCTCCTCTCCCCTCCCTAGCTACGCCACTGACTGGGATTCGATTCCATGACCTCGGTTAGGAAACCAAGCGCTTCACTACTCTACCACAGAGCCCAAAATTATTGTCTTAAATAAATATCAATTTTCTTAAAAGAAGTAGATCTATTGTTTCATGACATAGAGAATCGATCTTCGCAATGCACAAAATCATGGACATAAAACACTAACGAACCAAACAAACCTTAAAGCAAGAACACAAGAACATTAAGTCTAGAAAACACTTCTCAAAGTTCAGTTATTCTGTGTAGGCCTACAACTCAAATAGGATTAGAGCGCACTCTTATTCGACTGGACACAATGTTTTGAGACCAACCTCAAGGCTAAACCTTTTTGCTCATGTCATTGTCCAATGTCACTTCCAACTTAGCTGAGAACTTGGACATTTGAAGCAGACACCTACTACGTCAAGCACTGAGCATTATGTATGCTGTTTTCAAGAGTGTACAGCCTACGCTGCATTAGCTGTTACCTTATTTATAGATCATTCCATTCATTGCTTCAGTCTGTCTAAAACATCGTCTTTGTGTGTTTGAGGAGAGAGCTGTAATAGTCTACATTTCTACGCTGTCATCTTTGTCACATCTTACGTGGACAAAGCCGTGTTCATGAGTATATGTAAATTACTTCCAATTTGCCTTCTGCTTGTATTATCATGGTTTAAATGTAAGTCCTTTCGGTTGAAATCAGTTTGTCTAAGTAGAATGTCATTTTTTTTCTTTTAAACTTAAAATAGATACATGTTTTATATGTATGGCTAAAGCATTTCAAATTTCATTATGTATGAATGTATTTCGCAATCAAAGGTTTCAAAATAGATCATGTATATATTTTTAACAATACCCTGATATAAATGGTATTACAACAAGAGATCAAAGAGATGTGTGATAAAAATAAACTTTTAAATTTTGATTTATATAGATAGTGATATTATTAAAAACAAGACAGATAAAAATTACAGTGTAAGCTATTTTTTGCATATTTAGAATGAAAAAAAAAAGGTAATAAAATAATTAACACTGTACACAGAGGCTATTTTAATAATTAAATAATTTTTGGGTCAAGAAATTTTTTCAAGTAAGATAGATAGAAAGTGAAACGTCGATATTATAAACTATTGCTTTTTCATAAACTATTATCTAACTAACACATCATTATTTTATACAGAAATTTTTGATGGTTCTACAAGTAGCATTACAATATTGTAATGTAAATGTAGGATTCAAAAAGCAAACGAAACGAAACAAATCTAGATTTAACCCTATGCCTGTGATGGAGACAGTGGGGAGTAGACTGATTTAAATTAATTTTTTTCCCTCCACTTCAGCTTTGCTGTTACCAAACTTCTACCAGCCTCCTTTACTCCTAACCCTTTGATTAGATGCAATACAAGAGGCTACTCATATTGGAGTTAAATATATATTATGATAGGAATGAGTTACATTAGTTACGCGCCTCTATAAATTGAATTTTAAAGGCTAGTTTTAATTTGGAGCTGAAATATATCAACCAGTCTATTATCGAAGTGTTATTATGTGGTGATGTGGTGATCATCAGTAGAAAAGGCCCAGAACTCTCTACTGAGTGCTGTTTTTGTCAGTAAGGAAGAGGTTAAGCCCCCTTACAGAAAAGGGTCAAGAATAAAATAAAATACATACAAATGATCTCTTAGCGTGACCACTGTCCGAAGAAAATAGAGCCAATGATGAGTTTTGTCTTACGTATACTTTGTCGTCATTTCCTGTCACATGATGCCAGACAAGCCGTTTTGGTCTTTTCTTCAATCCCCTGGCCTTCACGTCACAAGACGAAGACGAAGAAAGAGAAATGGCAAGATTTGCAAGCAGTCATGGTGTGAACAACAAAGCTGGCGGAAATGGGACGAGATAGCACTGGAAACATAGCAGACGATACTGTTGGAAGCAGTGTAGCAGAGAGTAGCTGATTTCGTTATTGCTGGGAGATTTTCTAATGTCTTATTAAAGTTCATTATTACAAAAGAAAAGCTGATGTTTAAAAAATAATTTTCGCGCCTAGATTAAGTTCAGACACTGAAAAGCCAAAAGAAAATTCCATAAACCATAAATTTAAGTCATTATCCTTCTGCCTGTGGAAAGCAGTTAGGACTTATGACGACCTGGGCCACAAAGATACAATGTTTGCATTTTTTCATATTTGAAAGAATCTGCTGTGAAGTATACGACTGTCTCCATGCATAAGCATAAAAAGAAAGAATGAGTGATAATTATGATTTATCTTAACAAAAGATACAATAACTTTATATCATTACATGGGAAGCGTGGTCGAGAGGCTAAGTGCGTTTCAACTTGGCTTGGCTACCAAGGTTCGACACCGGACTCGGGCAGAGTTGTGTTTACTGAGCTCCTAAAGGCAGAACGGAAAACCAGCGCTATATAAAAGGTATGATGAAAAAAAAAAAGATTTTGTCTCATTTGATATCATTACTTGATAGACTCTGCATTATCACATAACTTTATATCATTACATGATAGATTAAATATCATTACTTGATATATTTTATTTTGTTACATGATAGATTTTATTTCATTACATTATAGATTCTTTATCATTGATCAACTTTATATCATTATATGATAGACATATTATGATAGACATATTATGATAGATTTAAAAACAAAAACACTTGCTGTAAAAGATGAGTTTAAGTTTTGTTTTAGATCTTACCTTCACCTAATGTGCTGAATCGTTGGGGAACCACACAAGATCTGTTGACCGTCTTTCTCCATTCTTCTCTGAGTTTTGCCTTGGAAATATTCTCTTTCAATGACAAAGTTTAATTGTGAAATCTTGTGTGTAGTCAATAATTCAGTTATTAATTCCAAGGTCTTATGAAACACTGCACTAATACTTACTCTTCAGAATCGAAGATATTGCCAATTTTATTTAATTCTATGACAAAGTAGGAGGAATATTATTTTAAAATCTTGCTTATACCTCCGTCATGTAGAAATCTCAAATTAAAGGCAGGGGCGTAGCTAGAGCTTTTCCATCGTTTGGAGCCCGATGGGCTTGACCTCTTTAGGGGCCCCAGCATTTGGCGTAATCCTCCCCCCACCCTAGCTACGCCACAGTTTAAAGGGCAGGTATAGTGAGGGGTGAATAACATAGACTTGTATGTTATATCTAGACTGGAAACCGGACATAAATCCTTATCCGCGACTGATCGATTCACAGACCAATCTGTATATAGATTTTATGTACGTAAACTCTTTTTTTTTGAGGCTCTAGAGGGAGTCACCCTAATCAATCATAGAAAAATAATGATCTTTAGTTTTCAAAGTTTAGAAATAATGCGAAATCATTTCTCTGATATTCACGCAATTATATGAAACAAAGCCATTTCCTGTTTGTTTCTATTGAGATAATGTTTAAAAACAATACCTAGATAGAAATAATTCATGTTGATTTGAATTATCTTATGTACATTTAAATAGATTGATTACCTAAATCTTTCTAGATTATGTATCTACAAATTTTAAAATAATAATTATGAGAATATATTTTTATTTTTGATGTTCTATTACTAGATCTAGATCTAAAAATTAAATTATATGTTACATAGGTTAGGGTTAAAAAAAATTATCAAACTATTTGTAACTACTTTACAAAACTTCGCATTGATGCAACTTTCTAACACTTTTTCACATTTTTTGTAGTGTTAAAAGGGTCTCCATGACCAGTCTAGATGTAATATATAAGTCTATGGTGAATATTTTATTTCCATAGACATACATAAATATAGACTGGCCAATAAGACTATTTTATGAAACGAAAATTTGTGAATTGCAATTGTGTGTACTTTATTTATGTCTATGAGTTTTGTTTTATCTCTAAGACTGAAGATCATGCAATTTTTTAATTTTTCATAATTCGGAAATCCGAATACAATAGATATACATGTTTTCAAGTTACATGAAGTTACTTCTTTTTTTCCAGTCTATATTTATGTATGTCTATGGTTATTTCTGTGTTTATATAGTTCTATTGAAGAGTTATATTCCTTTGTTTCTATCCGTAAGTATGAATGTGAAATGTACACACGAGATGGTTTTGAATGAGTTTTCTTTGTATGATTGAGAAAGAAACAAATTATGAAATGAAGATTTGACTTGACTACTCTAACAAAACGTTAACAAGTCCCATGATTAATTTTATATAAAAGTCAGAATACAGAATACGGTAGGTCATTGTGCTGGCCACATGGTATCCTCGTTAACGGTGGGCCAAAGACGATCCTTTCATCATCTGCTTTATAGATCGCAAAGTATAAATGGAAGACTGTAACAGTCGGATACATCAGAAACAAGGAATGACTATGACAATATTTGAATATCGTTTGCCTCCTGTTTTTATTAGTCTTTTTACAGTGTCTAAAATAAATAAAAAATAAATGATACAAGTAATATACATTATTTTTTAGAAGTTACTTTTTTATTCAACATGTGCATTTTGTAAACATTTTAAAAGCACACTTTATAGAATGGCTTCTTATAAAAATAATTTTTAAAAGCATGTTTTAAAAACAAACTATAGACCAGACGGGTTCTTGTATTGTATCAATCTCTAATGACACGAACGCCGCCTGGTAGACTCACGCAGACCTGTCGTGCAAGCATAGAGCTCAAGCAAGCACAAACATGGAGTCGGGGGGGCCGTGGGGAGGCATTAATGTGAATGTTCTTCAGGGATTATAGCGTGTCCTGCTCAGAGCAACTTGATTTACTCAGCTGCCTATAATTAGTTTATAATGCCATCGCGTTGAGCACTGAATTTCCACCTAGATTTGAGTTTTTATTCAACTCAAAAAAAAGTTTGGAATCAACAAAAGGCTTAGATCAACTCCCATATTGAAATTAAGATGACATCAAATGGAAATTAAGTTTTAACACAAAAGAGGGGGATTGAGAGAGAGAGACAGAGAGAGAGATCGACAGAGCGAGGATGAGAAGAAATGTAGTATTATATATATATATGATATCCCGGTTCTGAGCGATCCACTCCCACTTTCCCCCCATCTCTGTCTCTTGTTTCCACGTACTCCTTGGAGTCCACTCTTTCTCGTTCCTTGGGGTTCCAGGTGAGGGCTTCTTCATGTGATGTAGGATGCAGGCTTGTGCAGGGATTGGTCAATCCATCGCTATACTCTATATTAATATCTGAACATCTATATCTCTATCCTATATAGGACTATGAATAAAAATGTCTCTAAGTAAATTTCAAATTAAAATAACTTAAACAATTAATCCTTATTTAGTTTTCAGCAACATGCAAGAGCTAGTAATAAGATATTTTAACAAAATTAAATTATGTAAATCCAATATACAGTCGCCTTTCTGTATTTATTTTAAATAAAGAACTCTATTATCCTATATAAATATAGTGTGTTCATGATCTATCTAAGTGCTTTTTTTTTCTTCATTTACTATTATTAGCAGTATAAACTTCAGTCGATCGTAAACAAACCAACTTTCAATATAAAATTAAAGAAAAGAAGAAGAAGCAGACAGAGAAAGCGATGGGAAGACAACATTAAAGAATGGACGGGCCTACCGATAAAAGAAGTTCTAATCAGGGCAAAGGATGGAGAGCAATGGAGAAAGACGGTCTTCAAGTCTTGCTTGGTGCCCCAACGGTCCACCAGGCTAAGGAATAGGTAACAGGTAGCAAGTAACAACAGATTCAAAATCTTTTGTTGGTATCAAATTGTATTTCTGTCATAATATCACTGATAAATACGATTTAATTATAGACTATGGTCAACATAATGACATTTCCTTTTCAGACCCTGATCTCCATGGGGCAGATGATCTGTCTGTATGTCCAACAATGTCAAGTTGCAATACAACGGTCAACGGCCTTTTCAGTCATGATGGTCTCATGAATCACAAAGATTTGAGCTCCATCTTTACAGGAATTCTACTTATAACGTGGCCACCACGCCCGAAAATGTTTGTTAATAAGGCCAGTAATTTGAGTGCATACAAATAAGTTCGATACGGAAAGGATTATCAAAATACATTAATCTTAGATTAATATTTTGTATTTATTTCAATCAGATCAATTAGATAAATGTCATAGGATAAATCACACTGTGAACCTATAAATAGATGCTCATAATATATCGTAGAAAGGAAGAGACACTACAGAATAAGACAGGCAGAACCGGTCGATACATTAGATAGCAGGTTAAGACACACTGTCTTTCTGGTGTCTTAATCTCTCTCTCTCTCTCTCTGGTGTCTTTATCTTTTTCACTATCCATCTTCATCTCTCTCTTTCTTTATTATATTTGTCTCTCTTTTTCTTGTGTCTTTATCTATCTCTCTTTCTTGTCTCTCTCTGTCTTTGCTGTGTCCTTATCTCTCTATCTTTCCTCTCTCTCTCTCTCTCTGATGTTATTTCTGTCTTTTGTCTCTATTTGATATGCATGTACACATTTACACAACAGTAGTTCAACACTCTTGCTCTTCTGTCCTCTCTAATTTTCCGCCCACATCTGTACATCGCCCACACCTACACATCAGCCACAAATGCAGTGAACATAAAGAGATAACCCTCACATTCCTGATGAGCTAATGGAACTGGCAGTTCAAAACTTCACAATCTCATGTTTAAAGTGACATTTTACATTTCAATTATTACCTGACCAATGAATAGCTATAAACACGCACCACCTGTCAAATTTTGCTAATACTGGACAAGAAGTATTTCGTTTGTTACCGCGTTATAATTAATTATTTCTTATGACGAGCCTTTATCAATTAACCATATCTTTGAACATTTAATTAATTTTTACTTCCAACATCATTTACAATGTTTTTTATTTGTTTACCTATAGATCTTCAGTTTTATAGTTGAATTATTCAGTTGTAATTAAGTTCTTGTTTTTTTTTTAATTAGGCTATAATGTTTCCCACCCTCAAAAATGTAAGATAATTTTTATTTTAATGATTCGTTGCATAAGTCGATAAGAATATTTCCAAAATCTGTCTTTGCTTTGATAGTAACCGTACTGGTATAGCTGACAGTCCAAATATTGTTTCCTTGTGGTCAAGGGGTCAAGCAATAGCGGAAGAGTAATAAGATGGACAGCAATGGAACCTCAATACATCATTACAAAATTAAGACTATTCTTTTATAGAAAGCAATACAGCGTCAAGTCGTTTCTCAGATAGGTAGCACTGCAACATCTGGAATTTTCGGGGATTTAACAGCTATTTAACACCTTCACAGCAATGAAACAACTGGACTATTCTGTGATGGACAGCAATGCAACAAGACTGTTCTCAGATAGCTATCAGTGCCGTCTATTATATACTTACCAAATACTACTCACTGATTGATCACGAGATCTTATCAACTGTCGTACGTATTGGCATGAAATTTCGTACACAGGTTCAGTTTACTTAGGTGCTCTCTAAGAACGGTATTTGACAGAATCGCACTCTTTTGACCAATATTGGCGAAAACACAGCAAACTTCCAATCAAACCTTTGTATTTGATTTTCGGTATTTCCCCCAATGGCCGCAGACTATGTATCAAGCATTAAAAAAAAATATCACGAAAATAGGATTTCTTGTATTTTATTTCTTTTCTCCTAAGTGAAATTTTAAAACTTTCTTTACTTGCACTAAAAAAAACAATCCTAAAAGCATTAAAAAGATAAATTTAGAGTCTTTTTTCTTTTTGAGAGAGAGAGAGAGAGAGAGAGAGGGCAAGGAATAGATATATTGTCATTTCAATATATTCAAAAGGGGTGAGATAAACTATTAAAATATTTAAAATTCTATTTTATTTTGAGAAAAAATACAGAACTAAACGTAGAAAGTGGAACGGGAATGTTGCATTCCATTCGGGGTGTTTCAGGCATAATAAACAATATAAATCCTAGGAACAACAAAGCCTAGGGACTAATCAAAGGGTGTTTTTTTTAAATTTAGATTTACCTAACGTCTCCTTAAGTAACTGTTGTACATATTTAACGCAAGACAGTAAAATTACATTTCATATGTCGCTTTTAGTTTTGTAGTCTAAAAGTGAGACACGCAAAGACGGACAGATACACAACATAAACACTATATTAGCTAATTGGCTTTGTTACATTTGTTGTCTTTATGTCTTTCTAGGACAGGATTACTATTTTAGTTATAACGTATTCACAATTTCATATCAATTTGTTCTTCATTGATGAGCTGATCAATGGTCATTGTGTCAACGGTGACATGACATTTCATCATGACGGATCACTATAAAACTCACAAGTTATCAGATAGTCCCTTGATATCGTTTGACATGACAGGCAGGGCACTCGTGGATGTGCAAAAGGTAAACAAATACTCACCCATAATGCAATTGGACGCTTTCAACTGTATCTCTGCTACATTTATGTTCTAGTCTCCAAAGGAGACAGTGCTCGCACAAAACACTGTATTCAGCCACGTCCAATCTCTTCTGTGTGACACCTCTCAGTTACAAGGACCATAAAGCAACGCTCATTAAGGTGGCTGCCCCCAGTGTGCTGACCAAGAGGGCAACCAGATATGTCCCTTTGGTCGCGCTGAGCAAACCAGCGGGACGTTCCGGGAATGCGGGATGAGCTCAGAGAATGGCGGTCAATTTTCGGCCTTTTTTCGTGGATCGTCGACTAGTTTAATCAATGTTTATCAGACAGCCCATCTCCTTCTCTTATTGAACTTCACTCACAAACACACACACACACACATACACACACACATATACACACACTTACACACGTATGCCCCTTCTATACTTAAGAAACATTACCTCACTTTCCAAATCCTCAGTTGACCGTGCAAAATGACGCGTCGATTTGTTGATTTTGGTCGTAACTGTTGTAGATATTTAGTTTGGTGTTTTAGTGAAATCAATAGGAATTGATAACGGATGAACTGTTGAGCCGTCAGGTTAGGAAACCTGATATAAGATTCGAATGGTCAATACAAACAGCAACTTCAAACTGAAAGTTGTTTTTTTTTTCTCCCAAGTGGTCACTTGGTGGACCTACACAAACACAGAAAACTATAACAAGATTGATGACTGCATCTAACTGAAAGGGTATTACTTTATTCGGTTCGATGTTATTATCTATCTGTTAACAATGTCAGGAATCTAACTTTACATTATAAGGGCTACAAGCGTTTTTTAAACATATATCTATACAGATCTACAAAATACAATTTGAAAATATTTGTAAAAGTATATACTCTTTTTCTAATAAGTTTCATAAGTTTATATGTTTATTATTCCGATAATTTTTAGCATGTAAACATACTTAACGTAACAGACGACGTGAAATTTTGTTACATACGTGACACAGTCCAAGCTATGTTCCGTCAAATATACAGTAACTCTTTCTGTTATTTGTTTCCACATCTCGAAGGAATTCTTCATTTTACTCATTACTATATCACTACCCTGTTATGATTTAGCTTCAATGGCTTTGTTGTTTGATCTCAGAAGATGCTTTAGTTGGTATAGAATTAAAGGGAAATGCATACTCTTTTTTACATAACACAAAGTAAAGTCTATAAAATTAAACATTTATTTAATTTAATGATGACACATCAACGATAGGATCGTCGATTAGGAGCGAAAAAAAAATAAAATATTTACAATCACTTATCGTCGAATGTGCCGTCTTCAACAATACCATTGACCTCTATTGACCTCTCATGCACCATGCCCTGGCTGTGATTAAACAAAAATTAATGGAAAAGTGGTTTGAGTGCTCGACAAGTCCCAAAAAGCCTTGGAGTCTGGGAGCGCATGAGGCGCCCTGACCGCACTTCCACGTGGTTGAGGCTGTCCAGGCCTGAGCAAGCTATTAATACAGCACAGTGCAGGACAGGCCACTTTTCTGTTGGCTCATATGGGTATGGCCAAATTTTGATTAACGGTGCCCCCCTGCGGGGAAGAAGAGGAAACTGTGCCTCATATTCTGTTTGACTGTCCCAGACTTGCTGATCTCCGCCTCGACAGGTCTGGGAAACCAAAAATTCTCGACCTGTATGGTGACGCCTATGCACTACGCAAGACAGCAGGGTTTCTGTCCAGGGCTTTTGCAAGAGAGGATTTAAGCCTCTCAAGCCCTCACTCAAATGGACTAAATGAATGAACCTTTTCCTAAAATAAATGTACCCCAACACTGACATTCTTTATATCTTTTTTTTAAAGATCATCATTGGACATTTGTCAATGAAAATGGAAAATACACTTATAAGGGCATGATCTCAAGACGTCTAGATATAAAATATTTGTAAAAGTATATACTCTTTTTCTAATAAGTTTCATAAGTTTATATGTTTATTATTCCGATAATTTTTAGCATGTAAACACACTTAACGTAACAGACGACGTGAAATTTTGTTACAGAAAAATGTCAGTTATTAAGAGTAACAAAAAAACTAAAACAAATTAATTCCACTTATCTTATTCATGGTAAACCAGTAACACAGACTAAAAACGCAAAATACCTAGGTGTTATAATAAATGAAAACTGTCATGGAATCCCCATATTGATGAAACTATAAAAAAATCAAACAAAGCATTAGGGTTTATTAAAAGAAATTTCTATAAATCAAAAAAGGACATAAAACTAAAATGCTATTTAACCTTGGTTAGGCCAATAATAGAATATGCATCCTCTGTTTGGGACCCCTCAACTCAAGAAAACATTAAGAAACTAGAACAGACACAAAATAGAGCAGTACGATTCATAACAAACGAATATTCACATTTCACTAGAGTAACACCTTTAGTAAAATCACTAAATTTAGAAAGCCTTCAGGATAGAAGACTTAAGAGTAAAGTAGCAATTATACACAAAACACTGAACCATAATCTCCAAATACAAAAACAAAACTTAATAAAATACTCAGAAAGACACAAAGATAAAGGCACATTCCTCATCCCATATGCTAGGACAAATCTGTACAAATGCTCTTTCTTCCCTAGTGCCATTAGAGCATGGAATGGTTTGCCTGAGCTAGCCAGGAAAACCAGTGACTTGGCAGAATTTAAGTCACTGGTAAATATGCATGACTGAATGCATGACGCGTAGGACGTAATCATCTTCTTTTTTGAAGTAACGTCTGTATTATATAAGATAAGATAAGATCTACGTATTTTGTAGAAACGAAAATGTGTACAGGAATAATTTTCTGGATGATTCTCATATCTCTTCAGTAAGTTCAGACTCATTGTGTTGATTCATTCGTTAGTATGGGTAATCTTATAAAACGTTTTGTTGCTAAGTCCGATTTAGAGATTTAATTCTCATCGCTTTATACTCAAAGTGATTATAATAGATCGTGTTAATCAACGCAATCAGTTTAAGAAAACATTTGTTTAAACTATCATTGAATGATTTGTTCCTTTCCTAGATAGTTTCATGAATAACGAGCTCTTAACTGTATAGTAAACATAACTTTGCATCAGCTCATACCTATCTAGTAGACGAATTCATGCGTGACAGTACTAAAATGATGATAACAAACAAACCCTAAACCTGTTACATCAAACCTCAATGTACTTCGCTATTATTTAGCGTTTCTCTATGGTCAATGTACTAAAATGTAGATGTATGTAAACACTAAATATATATTAGAAGCATGGGCGCCCGCAGGGGGGTGCAAGAGGGTGCACTTGCACCCCCCTGGATTCCGAGTAGCCAAATTTTAGCCATTTTTTTTTTAAAAATAATTTCATAGAAGTAGGAAATAAGAAGTTGTGCTTCCACTGAAGTAAAGCTGTAAGGATAAAATTAGTATTGCAATAAACTAGAATATGCTAATCAGGTGTTGATTGCCGACCATGTACGCTTTATTTTAGGCTTGCTATTTTTTGTACTATAAAAAGTGTGAACTATTCTGTAGCGCTAAGTCGTGACGTTTTGTTTTCACTTGCAAATAATATTATATTATTATATTTAGTGAAGGCCCAGAATGGGAAAAAAATCTTTTTTTTTTTTTGCCTTAGAGAAGAAATCCTTGATTTCTTTCGATATGATAAATGTAAACGTTTCTTTGGGCAAGAATGAAGAGTGCAGTCATATTGGTAAATGTATTTACGTCTTGTGGAGTTATGGTCGGATTTAGTGCTCGATAACATAGCCGGTTAAACACCTCCACCAGTTTACGATTGCAGAGTATATAAGAAAGCTCTTAATAATAATAATTTAATTTAAAAAGCACTTTTAAAAGACATAATGTTGGCTCAAGGCGCTGTGATAACATTACAAACATAAAAATGACAAACTAATCTAAAGAATTGTTGAACAGATATGTCTTAATGTTCTTGAATTTAGTGTAGCTTGTCTGTGAGTTCCCCACCTTTGGTCCGTTTACTGAAAACGCCCCTTTTACGTTACTTTTGATAGAAAAACGTGGCATCACTAGAAGCGTTGTGTCCATGGAGCGCAGTGTTCTCTGATGGACATATGGAGTAATCAGTTAACTAAGGTACAAGGGCATTTCTTTACTGTGGATGCATTTATGACAAAAAGTGGACAACCTGAAGTAAACTCGTACTTTCACAGAAAGTTAATGGTGTGTACGCAAGAGAGCCAAAGCAGAATCTCGTCTTGTTTTCCGATGGCGTTGTTCTGAATTCACTGCAGCTTGACAATTTTGTCATCAGGTATACCTGCTAGTACGGCGTTGCAGTAGTCAAGTCTGTCGGAAGAGTATGAATGCTACAGCTAGCTTTTTTGTTGACTCCGTCCTCAAATATAGTCGGATAT
>JADKLZ010015399.1:0-10557 GCA_021533235.1 Biomphalaria straminea | reverse complement strand
GAACATTGTTGGACATGCTAAGTGGACATTGTCTGTCTATAACAGAAACACGGACCAGTATCAGCTGATAACTAAATCAAGAATAAATGTCTGCTCATTTGAACATGTCTCTGAATTCCCCGTACAGCTGTCCGACCTTCAACATCTTATTCATGAAAATGTTGTATTGTTTAAGTGGAACATAGAGACTTTGCCTTCAACACCTGGTCAAGCAAAAGAAAGATCTCCGGATGTGTTAAATGAAGTTTTAGATAGATTGTTTGAAACTTTATCTGGTGATAAACATAATGAAAGTGAGAAACGGAAGACATTGTCTTCAATAATGGAAGTGTGTAAAGATGGACAAATAAAAAATGACGACAAGTTACAAACTATAGAACAGAATGTCTTTGACATAAACAACAGACTTACAGCAATGTTATCAAATATAAATGTCACACGAGAACGTTTTCTCCAAGAAATAGGATTTGAAACCCATCATTCAGCACAAACAATCCCTACTGATCAAAGTGAACTGAGAAGTGAAATGAGATCGACTTTTGAAGAAAAAGAAGATACAAGCACAGTAAGATATTTTAATTTTGATGGCTACCTTTAAGTATGTTTTCTTTTTTTAATTTCCTTGGCTCTTTTATTTTTTGTTCTATAGCAGTATACGAATGCAGAATCTCTAAATTCAGTATCTGAAAAAATAATATTACCAAAATGTTCTTAAAGCTGACACATCATAATAATAAAAAGTACAAGATTATATATACTTTCTTCCATTTTTGCACTATTTAAACTTTTATTTTTATGTGTGGAACTTACAACAGCAATGATGGGTACGAATCTTTCTATTTAAGACTATTTTAGAATCAGAGAGTTAAGATAGATGACGGTAAACGTTCGTTATTTGCCCTTTCCTAACATTTCAGCGGGGATCCTAATAGCACCTTTGAAGACTCAGAAAATTCAATTTTGTGACGAATATGACTAGTTTTTGCGTTCCTAATCATGCGGTTCACCGCCTTGAACTTATGCAATATTTAAAAAAAAAATAAAGAAATATAAGAATAGTCAGTGATCGTGTGTATGAATTTTTTTTAGTTATCAATTGTTTATAATATTATTTTTTTTTTTGCACCATATAGACAAGATACCCTGTACAGCACGAGACGAAGACTAGTCAGTAAGTTTAAATATTTATTATGTGCAATTTAGTGCAAGTTATGATTTCATAAACATAATGAACGTAAAATAAAAGATTTGTTACAATCATAGACTTAAATAAATATAGAGTTTTTTTTTTTTTAAATGTGACTTGCAATTTTGTGTACTATATTATACATCATTTATGAGCAGTATAAAAGTAAAGTAGTCATATCTATTTCAGTCATAAACTGTGTAAGTATTACAATATCTTCACTAGTGTTTTTTTTTTTACTGTCAGAGTGACTGTAATATTAACTAATCATAATGTTCATTATTTGTTCCAAAACTGTTTTAATTTTAGCTTATTCGGACATTCTGATGAAAACATTCCTAATTTCACTAATTCAAAGTTAAGAACTGAATCTTTTTGATGAACTCGCACTTTTATTTTCATAAAAAAGCCCTGTAGTTTAAAATTGGGACATAGACATAAATAAATATAGACTGGGAAAAAAGAAGTAACTTCATTTAACTCGAAAACATGTATATCTATTGTATTCGGATTTCCGAATTATGGAAAATTAAAAATTAAATGATCGTCAGTCTTAGAGATTAAACAAAAGTTATAGACATAAATAAAGTTCATACAATTGCAATTCTCAAATTTTGTTTCATAAAATTGTCTTATTGGCCAGTCTATAATTATTTATGTCTATCATTTGGTATAGTAAGATACTTTTTAATATATATATATATATATATATATATATATATATATATATATATATTTATTTATTTATTTATTTATTTAATAACATATTTTTTTCCTTTCCTCTGAACAATTAATTAAATATCATTTTTAAATTGCAATGAAATATATATATATTATATTGTTTTATTCAGAAATATACATGAAAACAATTTCGTCATGGACATACAGAAGCTTAAAGAGTTGGCTTTAATATTCAAAGATACTGTAAATAGTAAAAGAAAGACAAGTCTTGACATATTTTATAACGTGGAGAATTGTGTCGAGCTGCTGGGTAGTGATACATTATCATGGCACACACCAACATACAAAACTAAAACCGAACCAGCTCTATCTTTTAGAGGTTCTATAGAAAAAAGTGAAGGGAACAAATTGAAAGTAGGACTTAGGAATGTCTCGAGTAAGAACATTGTTGGACATGCTAAGTGGACATTGTCTGTCTATAACAGAAGCACGGACCAGTATCAGCTAATAAGTCGATCCAGCATGAATGTCGGCTCTTTGAAAAATGTATCTAAAGTCCTTGTAAAGCTGTCTGACCTTCAACATCTTATTCACGAAGATGCTCTATTGTTTAAGTGGAATATAGAGACTTTGCATTCCCTTTCTGGTCAGGCTAAAGCAAGATCTTCTGAAGTTATTAATGAAACTTTAGACAATTTATTTGAAAATTTATCTATAGATATTCATAATGAAAGTGCGAAACAGAAGACACTGCTTGCAATAATGGAAGACCTGCGTGAGAGTAAAGATCGTCAAAGAAACAATGACGACAAGTTACAAACTATAGAAAAGATTGTCTTTGATCTAAACGACATGCTTTCGACAATGTTATCAAATATAAATGTCCCACTAGAACGTTTTCTCCAAGAAATAGGAATTGAAGCCCACTATTCAGTACAAACAATTCCTACAGATCAAAGCAAACTGGGAAATGAAATAAAAATGACTTCAGAAGAAAAAGAAGATAAAAGTATGGTAAGATATTTTATTTTCTATTGGCTATATTTATTTATGCTTACATTTTTTTTCCTTGGATCATTTTTTTTAATAGAAGTCAGCATCTGAAGACCCCCGAATTATTTACGTATCTGTCATTTATTCTCCTAATTGTGGAGAACGAAAAACCAGATATTACATTTCTTGCTGCTCGGACAACTAGCTTTTTTCACAAATACAACAACAGCAGTTAAAATAACCAATTTTTTATTTGCAATTTCTACAAAGCCGACACATTATGAAAACGAAAAGTACAAGATTATACTTTTGGTTTCCAATTTTAACATTTAAAAGTATTTTTGTTTTGTGTGAAACCTACAACAGCACTAATTTTTCTGTTGAAGACTCTTGATGACAAACGTTTGTTATTTGAAACTTTCAAACATTTCAGTGGTGACCCTAAATAGCTCCTTTGAAGAATCATACGTTTCATTTTTTTTTTGGCGAATATGACTAGCTTTTGAACAGTATATTATATAGGTTCACCTCCTTGAACTTGCATTTAAAATATTGAATTAAGAAATATTTAAAAAGTCAGTGATTGTGTGCATAATTTGTGGTGAGGAGAGTGGGATTGAGAAAATTGATACTAGAATTCACAGACCAGTTTCAGTATTTTCACTGTGTTTATTTATTCGAACACAATATTATGTGTTAGTCAAGAAGAAAGCTAACCACAACACACAAACTTCACAGTATACACGCATGAAATAGTCAAAACTATTAAGTAATTAGTACTTTTTTTTTTTACTTGGGAGCGGGGGGGGGGGATAAAATAACGTTGTAACTCCAGTGGCGGACTGAAATGGTAAATGTATGAGACCCACTGACACACAGACGAAGGCGAGTCACACAGTTCTACCAACGGCTGTTCCTAGTGTGACTTGTGCTCTGTGCATGACCAGAGAGCTTCGACGGACTGGAGCACCCAAAAGTCACGTATCGAAGCTAACACCCTAAACAAATACTTTGAATCAGTATTCTCAGCACCAGGAGACAAAGGCATATTGCCTAATGTAAACCAAGTAGACAACAAAGGAGATATGGAAGTACAGGAAAATGGAATCCAAAAACTATTAATCAGCATCAAGCCGAATAAAGCGTCTGGACATGATGGTATTCCAGCTAAACTACTCAAAGAACTATGCAGTGAGCTAGCACATGTGTTCAAAATAGTTTTTCAGGCATCTCTTAACCAGGGCAGAGTAACAAGGGACTGAAAAGAAGCTCATCTGACCCAGGACACTACAGACCAGTATTACTTACCAGAATCACATGTAAAATCCTAAAAAAACACATAATATTTAGGAACATCATAAACCACTTAGACAAACATAATGTTCTTACCCCATACCAACATGGTTTTAGGAAATATAGATCATGTGAAATACAGCCAATATGACTTTCTGATGACTTTTCAAAAGGTTTAGATAATAGTGAACACATAGATGCTTTCTTACTAGATTTTTCCAAAGCTTTTGACAAAGTTCACAACCATAGTTTGCTTAAAAAATTAAAATATTTTGGTATTGATGGTCCACTGCATCAGTGGATAAAAGATTTTCTGTTAGGAAGAGAACAAACTGTAATAATAAATGGCTCTAAATCAACACCAATAACAGTAACCTCAGGTGTACCTTATGGAACACTCTTAGGACCACTACAATTTTTAATTTACATAAACGATTTACCAAATTGCATTAGATCAGGAACAATAGTCAAATTATTTGCAGAAGATTTCAAAATTTATAGGACAATAAAAACAACACAAGATACAGAAATTTAAAAAAAAAACGAATTACATGCATTACAGAAATGGGAATTAAATTAGAGCATGTCTTTCCATCCAGAAAAATGTCAGTTATTACAAGTAGCAAAAAAAAAAAAAAACTAAAACAAAAAAATTCCACTTATTTTATTCATAGTAAACCAGTAACAGACTAAAAACGCAAAATACCAAGGTGTTAAAATAAATGAAAAACTGTTATGAAAAATCCACATTGATGAATTTATAAAAAATCAAACAAACCATTAAGGTTTATTAAAAGAATTTTCGATAAATCATATAAGAACATAAAAGAAAATGCAATTTACCTTGATTAGGCCAATAATAGAATATGCATCCTCTGTTTGGGAACCCTAAACTCAGGATAACATAAAGAAACTGGAACAGACACAAAATAGAGAAGTGAGATTCGTAACAAATGAATATTCACATTTGACTATAGTAAAACCTTTAGTAAAATCACTAAATTTAGAAAGCGTTCAGGATAGAAGACTTAAAAGTAAAGTAGCAATTATACATAAAACACTTAACCATAATCTTCAATTCAGACAAAAAAATACTCAGAAAGTCACAAAGATAAAGGCCCATTCCTCGTCACATAAGCTAGGACAAATCTGTACAAAAGCTCTTTCTTCCCTAGTGCCATTAAAGCACGGAATGGGTTGCCTGAGCTAGCCAGGAAAACCAGTGACTTGGCAGAATTTAAGTCATTGGTAAATATGCATGACTGAATGCATAACTTGTAGGACGTAATCATCTTCTTTTTTGAAGTAACATCTGTATTATATAAGATAAGATAAATATATACTAGTCAGATAGTATGTGTTCGTTAGTTCGAAAAGTCGGGTAGTTCTAATTCAAAGCTACAGATAATATGTAGTAGATAGTAGACCAAAATCTCTCGGGATATAGGGGCTGAACAAAATCGTCTAGTAAAAATTAGAATCTTTTTAAATAATATTAGTAAATAGTTATCATTGGTTTAATATGGTTTCTAATATTTTCATTTTTGTTTTGCACCATGTAGACAAGAAACTCTGCAGAGTACGAGACAAAGACTAGTCTGTAAGTCTAAATATTCACCATGCGCAAGTTATGATTTCATAAACGTAATAAACGTAAAATAAAAGATTTCATAGCATAATATTTCAATTAGGTTAAAAACGAAAAAAAAAACAACAACATTTCTGTAAAAATTAATTATATTAGGTGTTTTTTTTATTTTTATAAACCTTTTTGTTTTAAATTCTGCATTCAAATTATACTATGCTTAAATTGTGTTTGAAATATAAATAATGTATTACATAATTATTTCCAGAAAACTTTCCTGCGATAAGGAAACACAAACAGATGAAATTTGTTTGAAAAATGTTGAGCCGCCTAGGTACACAGGAAGGTAGGAAAATTATTTTTCTTAAAACATTTTATTAGAAAAGCAAAATATATAAAATATGTATTAACGAATAAAAATTCACGTCATTTATTTAAATATTTTGTTGAAAACTTTGGACGTATCTTAACCGAACATATTCAATAATCAAACCTTGAAACAATGAAGTATTTTAAAAACAAACTTTTAGGCCTATACTGGCCGCTCAGATTTTCTACATTTGTGATCACAAATGTATTGAGCGATTTCTATTGATTTTCCGCTGAACTAATCTAGTACTACCTCAAAAATAATTTAAATTTGTGAATTTTATACCTTATATAGAGTAGCAGTAAATTGTACGAAACGCTGAGAAATCGTATAGCATCGACTTTATTAAATCGGTGACATATTTTCTGTTAATGCATCCGAATACAATAGAATAATAACAAATACTTTTGGCATGTCTGTCACGCCTTTCTGTTATGGTAAAGTGTTACATTAGCAGTAGATACAGAAAGCGTACCTAAACCTCAGCTTTATTTTCAACCATCTCAGTGGTGCTACAGCCAATGGTAAGCTCTGGCCTGCTTCAACATATCCTTCCATTCAGATCTCTCCTGAAATTTTCGTCTCCCCACTCCGACGCCGAGCTGTTGTAGATCCTCCTCCGCATCATCAATCTATGGTATTCGTAGTCCTTCTTTGTGTTGCCTACCTAATACATGTTTTTGCTAGTATAACATTTTTTATGATCTGCTTTTTCAGACTATATAATGGTATTTGTTCTTTTTTTTATTTCGTAAGGTGGGTTTTAAACATCTTGAGCCTTTTTTTTTACTATTTAAAAAGAAAATAAAAAAAAGTACATCTGGTAATTTCATAAAGTTTTTTAAAAAGTTTGTTTCGCCATATAATGTAGATACTTGCTCAATCAATAATTTATGTCTTTATTCATCTCTGTGTCGTTTCAAACAAAAATAGAACTATACAAAGCTTCGGTGAAATTGATCATCATAACAAAAGTTAAACTCAACCAAAAGAAAACAATACTTTACAAACAGATTGCAAAATTCTATTTCAGATGCTTATTGAATATTATAAAAAGTAAAGAAAAATATGATTCCCCTTTCAGACATTGGGATATAAACTTACTATTACAAATAGAAACAGAATCAGATTCAGCATTAAATTATTAGGATAAAAATCTCATCTTTTTTAGTTAACACAGGGGTGCCCAAGGCCGCAAGGGGTCTGTGTCATCGCTATTGTGGTTCATTTTCTACACCAATAGATTTCGTTTCCGATAGTCCTTATTGCTCATTCACTAAATTCCCTGTTATTGCGGCTTTTCTTGTCCTGCTCTTAGAGACTTCAGACGTAAATTAGTATTTTGGAGATATAGCACACATTGAAAAATACTTTAAAAATATTTTTTAAATTGTTAACTAAAAAAAAAACAGCAACAAGAAATGATAATCGATTTTCGTAGGGAAACGAAGGAAAATGAAAATTTCTTCTGTCACTGGAGAGACCATTGAAATAGTGCAAGCTTTTAAATACCTTTCTACTATCTTAGGCAACAAATTAAATTTTACTGCGAATACTGGTTATATAAGAAAAAAAAAGACAGCAAAGATTGCGATTACTTAGAAAAATGTCATCTTTTAATGTTAGTGAAAAGGCCATTGCTATGTTTTATCACGCTCAGATTTGCAGTTTTTTTCAAATGTGAATATCAATGCCTGGTATGGCAATCTGAACATTAAAAATAAATATAGACTTCATAAAAAAACTAAATGGTGCTTGTATAATCATTGGGAAAAAAATAAGGGCAGCTGTTTGAGACAAGCTTGCATAAAAAAAAAACTTAAAAGATTCTAGAAACACAAAATCACCCTTTGGGTCAAGATTTTGTTATTTTACCATCACATAAGAGATACAAGACACCGATAGCAAAGACGAACAGACACGAAAACTTTTGTTACTCTTGCAATCAAATCATTAAATAGAAACAATCGAAATGCGGAAAATACGCATATCCACACTGGGTCTGTGTAGTTATATGAAACACTGCACTCATTCTTTATCTTTAGTGCTGAAAGTATTCCAGAATTTAAAAAAATCACCCTATGGGTCAGGATTTTGTGAATTTAACATAACTAAAGAGATACAAGACACCGATAGCAAAGACACAAAAAATTCTTTTCTTTTTCTGGCATTAAATCATTAAATAGAAACAATCTGATATTAACTTTACTTTTCGCATGTAAATTATGAGCGAATCTGATGTGAAATGTATATTTTGGTTTTCTATAATTATAATGCTTTGTTAGGTGTAATGTTCAAATTGTGAGACACATTTTCTTATGGATAATGAAGATTATTTTTATTGTTATTGTTTGTATTATGATAATGAAATAGAGAGAGAGAAAGACAGAGACACCTTTACATCTATTGTATTAAAAAACGAACAGGCTTTCCCCAAGAACTCTAGTCTCTTCGGGAGTATCTTCTGATCTCATTGAAGAGGGATCAGATCAATCAATGTTTTTGAAAGGCAGATTCCAAGAAAAAGAATATTTAGAATATTTAGAATGGAAAAGAGATCAATCAAGTTTGAAGGAGAAACCACTTTATGACCCATTAATGTTCTCGTGAGTAATAAAGCTAATGTTTTTGTGTTTGATTTTAACCAAGTCTCTTTATTATGTAAAAGGAAAAAAACAATTAACATATTTATCTAATATATAAAAAGAAAACAAAGGCGTATGTATGTATGTATGTATGTATGTATGTCCCCGTATAGCAATAAAAACGGTTACACCGATCTTGATAAAACTTTAAAACTTGGCAGAAACGTTCCTTGGGTACTAACCCTAACCCTAAGACCTAAATGTATGCATTATAGCCCTAAAACAAACTTAAGACCCTAAAAAAAATAAAGTTGACCAACTCTATTACAGCTATAGATCTAGGCTTCGTTTAGAATGTTGACATGAGAAAAGATCGAAAGGATTTAGATCTAGATCTAATTTCAAGAAATACACTTTGCACTTATTGATTTTTACTTTGACGCATGAAAATACGAAATATAGTCTAATGATTTTATTATTTAACAAAATTAAGGTTCGAATTTGTGTTTCAAAAGGATTTTTACATAAATTCATTATTTGTGAATGCAATTATAAATATCCTGTTGAACATAATGTAATAACTCTAGGCGGACCGAAAGGGTTAATGTGTTTGTGGCCTACTAACACACATCACTCATGCCAATAACACAGGTCAACGGGTCATCGGCTTTATAAACAAGGGAGTGTACTACTAGTGCACGCGAGCGTGACCTGTGCTATGGTCTGAAGGCCTTTACGGTCGAGAGACAATGTGTAGAAAGACAGTTGGGTCCAGGACAGCAAGAGAGCGAGTCTTGAAAATGTAGCTGTACCAACAAAGAAGAGAGACTTGTAGTGTTAGGCAGTTCTGTTGTTTAGAAAGCATTTGGATTTAGGTAGCCAATTGTGTGTCGTATTAGCTGTTGATGTAATTTGTAAATAAATCGCCACCTTGTTACTAGAAAGTCTTGTTGTCAAGTTCTTTGTTAGATGTGTTGTGTTGAAGAGCAGTTGTGACAGAAGGCCTGGTTAAGAAAGATCAAAAAATACTTTCATTAGACATTACCGAAAGGTTACACACGTCTCTATTCCTAGATCTAGGTCAATCTAGGTCTAGGTCTAAAACTGTAATTTAACTCCAAGATGATAGAACTTCTCTTCGCAAAGATAGTTTTAAGCTTTAACACATAAAGATACTAACTATAGTCCATTCATTTAACCCACGAAGCGTCGTCGGCCGATTTAATCGGCCGCCATTTTGTTTCTGTGGCGTCTCGGCCGATATCATCGGCCGACTTTATATTGCTGATTTTTTATTCTAATCCATGTTTTTAAGCGACCATTTTTAAACTTCAGAGCTATTTGAGGTTTCTTCTTCCTGTCAGAACCAAAAATAGCTCATTTCCACCCCTTTTATTGTGTTTACATGCAAGTTGTTTACTGGCGATTGTCGCTTGCATTATCCGATGCTAGCCCTGGTCCATGAGATGTTACAAAACATATAGTTTCAAATACTTTTAGTTGTTCTTTTTAAATACTTAAGTTAGATTTAGATCTAGGAATAATTAGAATATTTTACATATTAGATCTAGATCGATTGATCAAGTGGGCGATGCATCAAAGTCCGTAGATCTAGAGTCTAGATGAGTAGATCTATATTAGAGACCGGACTAGATCTACATTTAGATTTAGTCAAAATTTAGTGAAATTTAAGACATTTTAGATAAATTGAAGCATCTAAATGATATTATTGATATCTTTATGCTTTAATTATTCTCTTTATTCCATTTTAAAATACTTTTAACTTAATTTAACCAAAAAAAACAAAAATTTTTGTCTATTTTTAGCGGCCCCCGTAAGGGGAAAAAGCCGCTATTAGGTTTGT
>JADKLZ010015205.1:0-10886 GCA_021533235.1 Biomphalaria straminea | reverse complement strand
CAATGACCTTTCACCCCCCCCCTTTCCAAAAATATTTGTGTTTCAAGGGGAGTGGTTGACAAACATAATTCTGCGTTGCTAAAAAGTGGCATCGAAATTATTTTAAAACGAAATAGATCTACATTTTACCTTTACCTATCCCTTAGTCTGTTAGACCTTTGGGGCACCATGCAAGATTCGTCGATCGTCTTTCTCCATTCCTCTCTGTCTTTCGCTCTTAGTTAGAACCTCTTTCAATGGCAGGCCCGTCCATTCTTTTTATGTTGTCTTCCCATCGCTTTCTCTGTCTGCCTCTTCTTTTTTTTTCCTGGTACTGTGCCTTGAAGGAAGGTCTTTGCTAGCCCCTAAGATCTTGTAATATTGCCATAGATTTTTAGCTTGCGTTTTTTTACTATACTTAGCAAGTCATCATTGGGTCCAATCGCTGCAGTAACTCTGTCTCTAATCTCTTAACTTGTGATGCGGTCTTTGAAAGTCTTACAAATATTTTCATTTTCTATATCAAGTCTACACCAAAAGGCTAGATATTTATAGATTAGATTCCAATTTTAGTTCCACCCCCCCCCCCCATTCGGCTGATCCACATTTAGTTCGGTCCAAAATTTTTATAGCATTGTTCATCTCTGTTACCTCACACAGAAAGGACAACCACAGAAAAGGTGTATCTATATCTGGTGTTTTGTTCAGTTATCAAAGATGTTCTCATCTGTTTAATATCAGAACTATCTTCTCCTCCTGCCTCGTTGCACAATGTAATATCTACGTATAATAAGTTAGCCTCCTCCCCCCTTTTATATATATTTAATCTTCGTTGTAGAACACGAGTCGTCTCCCTTCCTTTTTACAAAGATAGAGTTTAGTGCCCCTGACAGCGTCTATAAATCAAGACAGGTGGAAACAATCAAGGGAGGGAGTTCGCGCGCTACCCTGGAAGCTAGGGAATGAGGTGTAGAGAGGGAGTGGGGTGGATGAGTGCTAGAAGTAGTCAGAGAATGTCAGAGTTTCACTTCCATCATTCTCAAGTCACAACATCGTCTGATACGGAATTCTTTTTTTTCTCTTTATGACATCTCGTTTCTAGAGTGCATTAAACACGCATAGACTTAGATCTAGTTCCCAATACCATCATACTGTTTTCTCTCTTATTTTTTTTATTCTCTCACTATTCTCTCTCTCTCTCTCTCTCTTTTCCTCTTTTCGTCTCTCTCTCTCTCTCTCTCTCTCTTTCTTTGTCTCTCTTTTCTTCGCCCCACTGTCTCTCCCTTACTTTTTTTTATCTCTTTTTTTTTCCTATATTTTCTTTATTATTAATCTTTTGTCAGACTCCTCTCTTTAAAAACTCCTTTTTTATCCTCTGTCACAATATCACTTTCTGTCTTTCTATTTTTTCTTTCTTTCTTTCTATTTCTTTTTCTCTTTCTTTTCCCTTTTTTTTCTTTTCTTTCTATTTTCCATCTCTCTCTTTCTCTCGTTTGTTGCTATCTTCTTCTCTCTTCATAAACAAATTTATAGGAAAAAAGTTTCCAGTGTTTTCCCATGAGATAAAATCCTTTCCAAGTACTAAACATGATAACACTCTCCCGTAGAATGTCCATTGTGGTACCCATGTTGAGTTTTTCACAATTTGACGATCTCAGTTTCATTCATTTGAAGTATTAATCTAGTCTTCAAAGCATTGAACATCCCGTATCCTACGTGTCATTAACATATTTCCTGTTTTTTTTGTCTTTATTTTCCTTTATAACCAGTAACTGATACGTTAGCTCTACAGCAGTTGTTTGTTGTATTTTTTTTCAAAAGTTGAATTTGTTTCCACTCATAATGACAATATGAATGTAGGCGGTCAACATTATTTGTGTTTGTGTTTCTCTCTCCAGGTCAGTCTTGTACTACGCCAAGAGCTGGACAGAGAGACAAAGTCTAATCACAGGATGCTGCTGACGGTCAGGGACGGCGGGCAGCCCCCGAGGTCGGGAAGCATGACCATACTGGTCAATGTCGAGGATGTGAACGACAACCCTCCAGTCTTCGACCGGTCACTCTACAACGTCACGATGCCAGAGATTGCCTCTGTGGGCACTCCTGTAGTCACGTGAGTAGATTGTATCTCTGTTTGAACTTTCAATATCATTCATAAGAATACGCCTACACAGCTCAAATTATATGCTATAAGTATTTTTATTATTAAAACAAATACATATTTTGTGTTGTTAGAATCTCATTCACATAAAAAAGAACGCAAAAAAAAAAAAACAAACAAACAAACTCATTATTCTTTACTAAATAGTGTTAGGGTGGTGTTTGTAGATAAGTCTGGTTGTGTAACTTGTATTACGAGTTCGCACACTCACCAACAGATAAAGTAAATAACTTGAGGAACGATAGTTGAAAACTTGTAACACTTTAATACTTCAAATAAGGGCACAGTCTAAAGTCGTACAGCTAGCTCTAGGCGTCTTGTCCGTTGTTCTCTATCTTTCGTCGTTCGCTAATTCTAGTTTTTAATTCCTACGTCACGTCATTCTATGGATACCCGATTTTCCCAATACTTCTACGCGTCAAGTCATTACAATAGAAAAAAAATAATTAAACAATCAATGTCTGCTCATTGACATATATGAGCAATAGTCATGATCAATATATATAATTGAAAGATGCACAAATGAGACATTTCGATAATTGTGTAGTTACTGCCTTGGTCTTTCATAATTGTATTTATTGTTTGCTTACAGCGTATCGGCCACTGACCAAGACACTGACCAGTACAGTATCAAGGAGTACAGGTTCGCTCCGCTGGACCGCGAAGACGTCACTAAGTACTTCGCTATCAATGGTTCTACTGGACAGATCACAGTGTCAGGGTCACTGCTAGAGAAACAGGGGGACACCTTTAGGTAATGACATTATAGACTTAGGTTTTAGAGGTTCAGATTTAAAGGTGCAGATGTTAGAGGTTCAGACTTTAGAGGTTCAGGTTTTAAGGGTTCAGATTTAAGAAGTTCAGATTTAGAGGTTCAGATTTTAGAGGTTTAGACTTTAGAGGTTCAGATTTAAGAAGTTCAGATTTAGAGGTTCAGATTTTAGAGGTTCAGACTTTAAAGGTTCATGTTTTAGGGGTTCAGATTTAAGAGGTTCAGATTTTAGAGGTTCAGGTTTTAGATTTTAGAGGTTCAGGTTTTAGATTTTAGAGGTTCAGGTTTTAGAGGTTTAGACTTTAGAGGTTCACGTTTTAGAGGTTCAGACTTTAAAGGTTCAGGTTTTAGAGGTTCAGGTTTTAGGGGTTAAGATTTTAGAGGTTCAGATTTTAGAGGTTCAGTTCTTTTATGTTCAGGTTTTAGAGGCTCAGGTTTTAGAGGTTAAGATTTTAGAGGTTCGGGTTTTAGAAGTTCATATTTTAGAGGTTCAGATTTTAGAGGTTCAGGTTTTAGAGGTTCAAGTTTAAAAAATGAAAATTATTAAAGGTCAATTTGTTTACAATGGCTTCTAAGCTTGTTGATTCGCATGTTTCAGGATTCTTGTGGAATGTCTGGACAAAGGAGTTCCGCCACTTGTGTCCAGAGCGGAGGTAGACGTGACGGTGGAGGACACGGTCAACAGCGCCCCCATCGTCAGTGTCAACATCATGTTTGGTGGCTCTGTCTCGGAGTTGGCTCAGTCTGGTAAGGAGACAACTTATTCTATGATAGCAAATACGTTTTACAATATATTTTTATTGATTAATGTATATGTCTAGATTCACCAGTAGATTCTCAACCGAAAAATTTGTTGTTTTTTTTAATATTTGTGTGAATTGTTGAATCATTTCTCTACATGGACTAAAGATTTAGTCGATTTTTCTTTTGTAATCTATTTTTATTTTTCTATTTGGATCCTTGTATTTTTCAGGCACTGTAGTGGCGTTGGTTGGGGTGCTGGATAGGGACGCTGGCTTGAACGGTCTGGTGTCCTGCTCCATTGTGAGCGATGCCTTTGAGCTGCAGCCGCTGTCGGTCAATGAATACAAGGTCATTGTGGTCAGAAAACTGGACAGAGAAGTGGAGCCAGTGC
Organism: Biomphalaria straminea; assembly: GCA_021533235.1. Classification (NCBI taxonomy): domain Eukaryota; kingdom Metazoa; phylum Mollusca; class Gastropoda; family Planorbidae; genus Biomphalaria; species Biomphalaria straminea. Next base: position 6,839 of record JADKLZ010015205.1, on the reverse strand, counting down.
TGAACGTGACCGTCACGTGTGAGGATGCAGGCTCTCCCAAGATGTCCAGCTCTGTTAATTTTGAGGTAAAAGTCAAGGACGAGAATGACAATGTCCCAGTTTTCACCGAGTCTCTCTACCAAAAGTCCATCCCAGAGAACAACCGACCAGGTCAGGTGATACTCAAAGTTACAGCCACTGACGCAGACTACGGAGAGAATGGACGAGTGTCCTACTCCCTCGTTGGCGTGGACGATGACATGATCCGCATCGACACTCGTGGAAGCATCTCAGCCGTGAAGTCCTTGGACCACGAGGTGACGCCCTTGCTGAGGTTCATGGTTGTGGCCATGGACAATGGCGTGGACAGGAAGAGCTCGACCGCTGAGGTCATCATTGAGATCACCGACTTAAACGACGAGGTCCCGACCTTTGAGAAGTCTTCTTATGAGTTTGAGGTCAGTGAAAACATGTCAGAGAATACCACCGTTGGGTCAGTGCTGGCCACAGACAGGGACAGTGGAGATAATGGGAAGATAGTGTACTCTCTTCTGCCAAAGCTGAGTCCATTTATAATTTTATCCAATGGTCTTATTGTAACAAAAGATATACTGGACAGAGAACAGCGAGATAGCTACACAATCACTGTATACGCGGAAGACAAAGGAAGGCCTCCCTTGACCGGAAGCACAACCGTAGTGGTAAAGATAGGGGACCAGAATGACCACAGACCCAGGATAATTTACCCAAGAAGCGGTAACAGTACAGTGGCTGTGTCATTTGATGCTAAGCCTGGATCAGTCGTCCTGAGTATCCTCGCTGAGGACGAAGATGAGGGCGCTAACAAGGAACTGGAGTATATCCTGGCGTCCAACACGGCCTCTTCCATCTTCAAACTGACCAAAGACAAAGGGGAGCTCATTCTGCAGAGGGTTTTGACCCCGCAGGACTCCGGCCGGCACCGCCTAACCGTGGTGGTCACTGATAAGAGCTCTGCGTTTCCACTTTTCACGAACTCCACTTTTGACGTCATTATTTTTGCGCCCAACGAGACCGAGGCTCAGAGCAAAGACAAAGAGAAAGAACATGTTCTGGTTGTCATCATTCTGGGCGTGGTCACCGGAGTTGTAACCGTGGCGGTCATCATCACCATCGTGGTCATTAGGCGAGCTGACGCCCAGAGGAGGAAGTACCATCATTCCAGGGCCAAGATGGTTTCCGAAGTTGAAAAGTTGGAGTCGGACAAAAACACAGTGGGTTACGTCATCAGTAACAGTGTATCTGATGGGACCAAGACAAGGGGAAGTCACGACGGAAGTGATGACATGACAAGGGACAATACTCAAGATGAAGGATTTGGAGACAAGTCGGTAAGTAGAAGAAATTGTTCTAAGACCATCGAAAATATGGATTTTGTTGTGTACTCTTCTATTGCTGTATGTGTGTGGGGTGGCGTGGCAGAATTTAGGATTGTTAAAAGGCTTCGCCGAGCTTAAAAGGTTGAGAACCGCTACCCTAGTAGGTACTAATAACTCAGTTTCATGCCAAGTGCTTTAGAAGAAATAGCCTGATTCTCTTGAAAGCCTTCAAAATTCAAAAAAATTTCAAACTGTAATGAGTTCTTCCTCTATAAGTTTTCTTGTACCGATCTATTTTGTGGAGTTGGCACTACAAAAGGCATGGGAGGGTCAAAGAAAGTACGATTCTCTATTGGCTCCACTGATTTTGGAGGAGTAATAAGATTTATAAGCAAGCAACAAACTTGAATGTTATAGGTCTTGTGTTCACATTCGACTAGAAATGAAATACCCACAGCCAAATAACATCACCTGTAGCATTCATCTCATATGTTCCAAGCTGTTCACAGCTCAACAAATATTTGGAAGATAAATAATAAGGGGAAATGATCTTATAATCTACTTTAGTTTTCGCCCGAGCCAGCTTCTATCTCATTATAAGACTAGAAATAGTTTCAGTCTTTATGTCACGACTTCTCTCTTCCTCCTGAACCCCCCCCCACACACACACACCTAAAAGTAAAATCACGGGGAATCAAAAAGTGTACGTGCGAAGTTGAGAGAAGGTTTACAGCAAGAGCAAGTGTGATTGGTTTTCATAAGACTCAAGAGCTTAGGACTAATTGGAAATGCACGTGTTTTAGGGAGAAACATATGCCAAGATGTATTACTGCGGGATATACACAGGGGTTAGAAGTAGGGGGCTCCAGAATGATAGCTTGTCAGGATTGGAAAGAATAACACTAGAACTTGGGTTATACAAATACACAGCTTCAAAAGCGAAACTAGATTTCTAGATACATGTAGTTTTTAATGAATCCAAAAAAAAAAAAAAAAACGAAATCTAGATCTCGTCCACGTATACGCGTCCTTTGCACGAGATTTTATTTTGAATACACATTTTCCAGTCCCTACCTTCAACGAACCTTTCCCACTAAGCTTTGAATATACCTGGAAATCCCAGAAAGATTTGAATAAACCTGCAGAAGATAGTTTCCTTCTTTTATATACACATTTTTATGTTAGAGGGTTAAGACGAGACGAGTAGTCCTATAACTGAGATGAAGCTGCCCTCTGGTTTCTAGATCAAACAGTTCTTCACAAAGTTTTTCTTCCGAAGAATCGAGTGTTAAGCCAGTGTTCGGGACAGTGGGTTCATAATAATGGTCGTATAAGAAGCTACTTTTTAATAGTTGTAATTACCAAATAGATTATAGCAAACAACCAGCTCATGTTCCAATCAATCGTTGCCAGATTTTTGCCTGTAGACAATCTCCAAAACAATCTCCACTGATTTGTTCCATAGAATTGTAAAATCTCAGAAAAGTTTGCACCTATATATATATATATATATAGGCCTATGCAGCGTTGAAATGGGAAAGGTTTGTGTGGGTGTGTGTGGGGGGAGTAATATTGTGAATTATGTATTGTTACATTCAAAAGGTGTTCACATTATCCTGAAATATTACATTCGTTCTTCCTGTTTTGAGTTTAAAAAAACGGTTGTTATTTGTTTTATGTTTTTTTTTTTACAAAGCTATTATGAAGGGGGTCTGTCTTTCTGTCACACTTCTTGTACACTTCTCTCACTTCCCATTCTCGTATCAGGTTGAAACTGTACACAATTATTCGCTGTACGTAACAAAACATGTATCAATAAAAAAAAATTAGCCAATTAAGATTTCATGGAGTCGTCTTGGGGCTCCTTCTTTTCCCAGAAGTACTGCGCGTGTTGTCACGTAATTTTATTATGCTCTCAAAGATTGTTTACTAGATGCTTTATCTAACACTCAGGTTTCCATATTCATGCAGCAGACGTGTTGACTATACGTGTACATCGTACTGAGTCTATGCTAAGTATAAGCCAAGTTTTTTTTTTATTTTGGTGCTATGAAACAATCGTATAGAACTAATACATTATAAACCATGTTAAATAGCAGATAGCGTGCCGCAGATAGAGCTTAATTGACCGTAGGAGTCATCCACACTGGTGGTAGAGCAGATACTGTCACTACAGTTAACGCCTGGTGGACACTGGTCAGTGCCGGTCATCTGTGGCTTGTAAAGCAAAGATTGATCTATAATTGAAATCTAATCTACCTTCAGGGCGAGTACTGTGGGGTGGGCTCACCAATTAAATCAACCCGTTGAGGGATGGCTTGTGGAAGGGGGGGGGTCATGGTCTCTCACAGCACTCTATCAGAACCTCCCTTTACATCCTCACACCGCGGTTCATCCATCGAGATGATAGATATCTACTGACCAGCTATCTACTGACCAGCTATTTTCACGCTCGTTGTCTTTGACCTTTCTACCTCCTGTCCATCTTAATCAACCGCAGAAAAGAAATTGTAACTTTTCTCACCAATAAAGAAAAAGGGGGGAGGGGAGTGTTTGTTTTTTTTTTTGGTTGATTCCTTTTCGAAAACGTACTAGTAAACTAAGATTAAGTCAACTCACTGTTTACACAATTTCACCCCCCCCCCAAATAGTTTAGTGTGATCACGTGATTGATAATTAGTAATATTGTGTTTCCACTTTAGAAATCACATGACCTGAGTTAAGTATAACCGAAAGATGTTAAAAGATAGAATAGCACTTTCATAGAAACAAAATATCACTTGTTCTATTTTAAACTTTCAATTTCATATTGATCATGACAACAAAAGTCAAAGAAAGCTCTTGACACTAAAAAGAAACTAATTTGGCGGGTTAGTGGGCGATTTCCCGGCAACTCTAGCTTGTAAATTCAATTGCTTAGTTCTCCATTTTGATCGATCACATGATCTCAGGACTAACTAGGTCAAGGACAAAATTTACTATTTCAAATACTAACAGAAAATCTCAAAGTTCTAAAAAAAAAAGTCGATTTGGAAAATCATAGGTTTGAACTTCTTCCCCAAATAATGTTGCGGTTATTGCAAGTCTAGTCAACTATTTCAGTTAAACTCAAAATGCAAAAGTATAATTTTCAAAATAGTCAAGTATTTCAATTCTTGTCAACTTTTTCAGCTCAACTCTTTCAATTCTAGTCAATAATTTCAATTCCAGTCAACTATAGTAATTCTAGTTACCTCCCTCAATTCTAATCAAATGGTACAATTCGAGTCAACTCTCTTTCAATTCCAGTCAACAATTCTAAGTAATTTCAGTAAAATGCCAACTAAAAGAAAAGCTTTAAAATCAGCAAAGTCAAGTTTTCACAAAACAATACCAAAACCAAAAAGGGCGCGACAATCGAATCAATAATTGTACCCAACTGGAGGCATCGCCTCTGTTTACTTTAAGTCGAATGTCTTTCACCCAGAACATCTTCCAACTCCTCTTCCCTTCCTTACACACACACACACACACACACACTCGCTCACACACACACACACATACACGGACACACTCTCTCTCACGCACACATAGCTCAGTGAGCTATAGATTTCAAATCAAAGAGCTCAGTTTTCTCTGCTCCATATTGTTCTAGCGCTCACGTATATTTCAGGAATGGATGGCCAGTGTTTGGTCGCTAGCTCCCCCGAGGGCAGCAGCGTACTAGTCTCAATGACCCCCGGCCGTGGTATGAGTGTCATACAATCTGGAATTGGAAAATATGCCAATCATATGGTGAACACATTCCACCCGCAGCCTTGGCGCACATCGGACCAGCGCGTATGTGAGCTTGTGTGTGTGTGTCTGTGTTTATGTATGCGTCAGTGTGTGTGTGTGGGGGGGGGTTGATGGAAATTCGAAAACTGACCGCAGATCTGAATTAAGACAAGCGCGTACTAACAATTTCTCTGGAGACAAGTCTGGGTTGGTATCCGTCCAAGTTCTTTCCCCTTTGCGCGTCCTTGATACTATGGTACTTCCGGAAGTGTAATCCTCCAAGCAGATAAAAGATAGTTCTTCTTGGGTTACCATCTTCAGTCTGCGCCACCACCTCCCCTCTTCTCTTCAATCGACGGTTCTAATATTAATAAGATTAATGGAATGAATAATAAGTTTATAGTCAAGGATTGCTTGGCAAGCAGGTAGGGCATTTGGTGGCCAATTGGTACTGTGTTTGTCTTCAGAACCGCGATGTCTCACATTGGAATCCCGATAAAGACAGGGTCTATTAGCTTAGGAATTTTTAAGACCCTTTCCACCCCCCGAGTCATCCTAACTCTAATGGGGAAGTATAGGCTATTGGCCGTTGTGGTTGCAAAATTACACCCACGTTGACCGTCGGCCATAGAAACAAATGAGATAGCCTCCTCTCAGGATCTGAAAGAAATACCTTTCTCTTCCTTACCAAATATGTGTACATAAATGTAGATCATTGTATATGTTAGTTAATTAAGAAAGTAGTTTCTATATAATTGGAACGGTTATAAATAAATGCTATAGATGTCTACAGCCCTGAACAATAAGAAACAAACGCTGTATTGTCATACAGTCTTCTTTTGACATACGTAATTTCACTAAAGCATTGCCAACACACACGAGAAGCCACAATCAAATTTTAATTAAAACACAATCTCCACATCCGTGTCATCAGCCAAAACATTTCACGCAAGAATGACTTTCAAGATCTTCAATGGGGAATAGTTTTCCAACAATCAAGTTCTCCGTAAACACCCCCCCCCCCCGGGTGGCGCGGCTATACTTTCACCCCCCCCCCCTCTCCGCTTCATTTTCACCTTTTAAACGAGTTAAACTACCACTTTGCACTAAGCCTGGGAGATGGATGTATCTTAACGTCTTGTCATATCTATCATCTGTTTCAGACAGACAGACAGACAGACAGACTGGGTGCACGGGGTTTAACTTATTCACTTACGGTTACAGTAGAAAGTAGTAGAACAAAATTGATTGTGAAAAATGCAAAGTTTAAAAAGCAATGTGTCCAGACCAATGTAAACAAAAATTGTTCAACTTCTTTGACTCACAATTTTTAAAATTAAAAAGAGTTGCATCTCTAAACACGAACTATAACTAAAACTTTTTAAAGTAAAAGTTAAAATAAATGCATATAAACATACCAATTTTTGGACGATTATCATATTTATAAAGGTCTCTAATCAAGACTTTAAGGATGACCATACCTCATACAGCCTGCATAATCTCTCAGTAATAACTATAGACACCTATGTTCTTACTGTACGCCATTTTGTAATTCAGTTTAAATAAGTTTTTTTCTGGTCACTTTTTAGGTTTTATTTTTTTTTAAATATCCGCCGCCCCCACCCCACAAAAAGTAATTTTTCAATCTGATTCATATTCTGGTTATTTAGAATTCTTTAATATACTAAAGATTACCGTCCTCTCTCTCTCTCTCTCTCTCTCTCTCTCTCTCTCTCTCTCTCTCTC
>JADKLZ010015186.1:0-20586 GCA_021533235.1 Biomphalaria straminea | reverse complement strand
GGTAAAATGCTGTACAGTGTTAGGGCGGGGCCTAATTATTTACATAAATGGGACTATCATCATAAGATATGAGAACCAAGTGGTCTAAGTGTCATTAGGCTGGTTGCTTAGCTTTAAGTCCTATGCTGCTCTGACGAGACTGGTATGGCTGATGCTGAGTTGTCTGTGGGTGGTCTGGCGTGATCGATCCTAGCGCACGGGACAGTCCAACTATACGTAGCTGCAGGGACGGGACTTCTGGCAAGCGGTTGTTGGTCGGACTATTCTTATGTGTAGTAAGTAAGGCTGGTATCTTCAGATCTGGTTTCAGCAGACTGGTATCAGCGTTACGAAGAAAGGGCTTCCAGTAGGAGTAGCCTGTAATAAAAGCTGCAACGAGATGCGTAGATCGGCTTAGCCATAATGATGACACTGGGAGGTAGACGCCTTTTCGTGAAGGACATCTTCAGAATGTTTAAATAGAAACTATAATCTAGTTTCACAATAGTAAGGGGAGTTAATCAATTAAATATTACATCTCATCAGGGGACACAATAATATAATTAATAAAATAGTGAAGTCTCAAAAAGGGAGATGTAATAATGATGCGAAGAAACTATAACTTAGTTTCACAAACATCAAGGGAGCTAACCCATGAATATCGTATTCTATAAGGGGAGACTACAATAAATGGAGGGTCTCCTAAAGGAGGATAAATAGTAAACAGTGATGTATACCGGCCAAGGTGAGATCATCACGAGTAGCTAAGATAACGAGATGAAAGGGGGAGGGGGGGAGATGGCTGACGGTCAGTGACCAGGTGGCTATTGTTTACATCTGGCCGTGTGGCCTGAACAATAGAGTACGTTTGAATGGAGACAGCGCCCGGTCAAGGGACACGATCTCTTGAAGTCAAAATTCAATACAAGGGGAAATAATTCAAGTCTATCCTGAGCGCAGGGTCAGTGCGCCATTTAAAATCAAGGCGATCAACTGAGATAAGATAATGATAGGATAAGATAAATAAGATAATGTATACATGGTTTACCTAAGTAATATAATCTGGCCGACAGGCCGATAAAATAGAATATAGTACATAAATAATTACGGCATTCCTTGTCACGGAATTAGCGTGAATATATACTTGGTAATATGACATGTTACGTAAATATTATGATAGTTCCAGGTCAAGGAATTTATCAATGATAATATAGTGGGCTCGTTGCGAGCGGTAAATTAATAGTAGCTAAAGAGCTAAATACATGTGGCAAGAATTACAAATAATTCTAGTCCAGATAAAGTGGATGACTTTGACTATTTAGTCGTACAAATCATGATATTAAAATATAGTACATAAAGTGACTACTTACATAATCCAAGATAAGAATTACACAAATATGTACACAAATATAATGCACTAAATAAATGCAAAAATATATAAATACACATAGTAAGAGGCCATTAAGCATAAACCACATAAGCTTACCACCAATCCAAGTAACGAATTATATAATGATGAATAAATGTAAAGCTCAGACAGAGATGTGAATCCTTCCTCCTCAGCTCCTCAGAATGAAAATGAGAGGATTTGCTAAATCGAGTCCATATAAGATGGATGAGAGGAGGGGCAAGAGGGAGTGGCGTCACGTCAAATGTGAAGAGCTCAAGACAAAAGATTTCCTCTCGACCTTGCCGCGTGTTTCCTGTGTAGGGATAGACACACCACGTGGACGCCATTGATTAAGGCTTGTGTCTTTTGATTCTCCAAGATGGTCACACGACGGAAGGCGGTCGTCTAGATAATAGGGCTGGCCCGCGCAAGACGGTCGGGATGACCATTGTTGTCGATTTGAAAAGGTTCCTTTGAGGTCTCCCGAAAGGGAGAGGGCGGCAGGATGTCCGGTCAAGATAGTTAGAGGCGTGATTACTCTTGTTGACCGACTTGCTAGACATGTCGGATTGGGAAGATACAAGGTGACACCAATGCCTAGAGAAGAGGGGGGGTGGCAGTAGGGTAGTACTAGTGATTTATATAGCCATATGGGCTAGGTTGAGGGGACAAAGATAAGATAAAAAAATTAATTAGTTAAATGCCTAGACCCAAGTGATACCAAAAGGGGGCGAAATTTATTTTTGTCACAATATATATATTATATATATATATATATATATTAGCAGGACAAGTCTGGTATGGATGGCACTGGGCCTTTCTCTGCTAAACATAATTAAAAAATAATCAATAATAAAATATATGTGCACTAAATTACTAAAACCCAAACCTATGTTACTATCATAATCAACACTAACAAACCCAGAATCTGAATTACAACAACTTGCTACACTATAGGCCAATATATATATATATATATATATATATATTGTTACGACTTCGCCATTGCGCATCGCAAGTCTGGCTAGCGCACCTCTAGTGAACGGACTAGAAGACAATGTTTACAGAGGAGAGTAACGACTTCCGCCTAAGGCTAGAAGTGGAAATAGAGACACTGTAGTTGAATGAAGATGTTATTTGTGTACTTGTGATGTCTCATCAATAAATATATGTCTCGTTGAGTTGGCCTTGTCTCTATATTATTACAATGGTGTCAGTAGTGAGGATTTTATAGGCGACTCAACGAGACGAGGTAGGATTTAAACACAATGACATCGTTGAAAACATTAGACCAACTCTCAGTTAAAGAGCTTAGAAAGGAGCTCCGTAACCGATATCTGCTAAGTGGTGGTACCAAGGAGGTGCTTACAGCTCGTCTCCGGCAAGCCTTGGTAGATGAAGACGAAGATCCGGAGACATACCTATTTGAAATAGAGCCAGATATTGTTGAGCTCTTTGGCAGGCCAGATATTGTTGAGCTCTTTGGCAAAATACAGGAAGATATTTATGCGGTGCGTAAGCTAATCAGCAGTGTGGGGAACAAGAGAGATAAAATGGTATCACAAGTGGAAGGCCAAATAGACCAAATTGATGACATTCAGTCGCAAGTAAAAGGAGGAATAAACTCGTTGTTGAAGGAGCGGTTGCCTGTGGACTCGTTGGGGAAGAAGTTGCATGGTCAGGACTGTGGTTGCACAAGCAGTGGTGACGGAGACGCTGGGGATTGGAGCGCCGTCTGTGTCTGTGTTGTGGGCAAGTCTTGTGGTTGTGACTTTAAAGACGAGAAACGTGACAACGATTTCTGCGACGATCTCGAACGGAAAGAGAGATATGAGGAAACTGAAGTCTGTTATGTGCCCGAAGCGTTTGTTCCTGTTGCACAAGAAACTGAAGTCTGTTATGTTCCCGAAGCGTTTGTTCCTGTTGCACCTGTTACCATCACCTCAATCAGCTGGACAGATCGAGACAACATTGGGTCTGCGTCTAAGCCTATTGCTATAGACCTTAAAGACCTCTGCCTATCTGCCGGTGCTCATGAGGGAAATGTGAAGCTCGACAACTGCATCCAGAACTTGAGCGTGAACTGCACGTGCGGCGCATCACACTCTGAATGTGGATGCCAAGAAAACCATCAACATGGCATATGTAGTTCTGCCATCATCATTGCCATTGGCATAAATGAATGTCAGTCAACGCACACTACATCGGAGCTGTCAAGAGGAAGAGACCTATCTCCTGGACGTGAGACTGTTGGATGAAAATGACTGCGGTGCATTGGACTTTGTCTGCAACGTAGCTGCATGTGAACCTACAGCTCTCATCAGAGGAGTCTGTCGGGAGGGTCCGCTGAAACGGCGTGTCCGATCAACGGCTGTGCTGAAGAAAACAGTGCTCGACACTATCTCGTTGAGTGTCAAACGGCCACGCCATCGTCTCAACAACAGCCTGGTCAACTGGAGAAAGAGGAAGCGACGGCCGCGGAAAACTGTGCAGATGGCTTAGTGGGCAACAAGCACCCTACCGCCTGTGGCTCCCACTGATCGACCTCCACCTGAACTGTCAAACCTCGGTTGCAGTGTTTTTCTTTTCGGGACGAAAAGTGTTAAGACGGGGGCAATGTTACGACTTCGCCATTGCGCATCGCAAGTCTGGCTAGTGCACCTCTAGTGAACGGACTAGAAGACAATGTTTACAGAGGAGAGTAACGACTTCCGCCTAAGGCTAGAAGTGGAAATAGAGACACTGTAGTTGAATGAAGATGTTATTTGTGTACTTGTGATGTCTCATCAATAAATATATGTCTCGCTGAGTTGGCCTTGTCTCTATATTATGACAATATATATATATATATATATATATATATATATATATATAGCTCCTCCTTCGTGTACGAAGATGAGCACATTTCTCATTTCCTATGGACTCGAAGATGGCTAATAGATCCACGTTAAACCCACATTAACATACTAACAATAACTAGTCCAGATTTACCCCCCAAATAAAACCATAATACCCAACTATTAAAACACCCTTTACAACAGAAACTAGATCTGTTCTATATTTTTATGAAAATACAAAGTCAGCAGTAACAAAATACTTTAGCCTCAGTTGCAGCAGTAATTAAAACAGTAAGAATAGCCTGCAATACATAAATAAATACCAAAAAAATAAAATCATAGATTCTACTAGATCTAGAACATAAACATATATATATATATGTTTCGCTACGTTTGATATTGTTTGTATATTGTTGGTCAGTGAACATCAATACTGACCAATGGTAAGACATAGCTCTAGACCGCACCAGATGGAGAGAAACAGTGACCAAGAAAGCTATGAACAGCGAAAGAGCATGGGCCTCAACTCTGGAAGAAAAGCGGACAACGCGGAAAATGGCCAGCTCCTCTACCACTGTAGCGAAGACCAACTTTATCTGCGATACTTGTGGACGGAAGTGTCTCTCCAAAATAGAGCTCCACAGCCACACGAGGAAGTGTGCGAGATGACCATTGTCGTTCTACGACTGAAGGAGGCAAAGTAATGGATATTGTTTGTATAAGTTGTGTTTTTTTTTTGCTTGGAATACTTTTACGTCCTTCTGTAGTACGGCTCATATTTAGATCATATAAAGTAAACTACATTACAAAGAGAGATAGTGTTATCACACAAACTCAGAGACGGCCCAGTCGGAGTCGGATCCCTGTCGAATTCGCCTATTTGCAGGGAATATTCAAGACATGATTTAGTCTGATTGTCAAAAGTAAAAATGTTTCAAAGATTTATTTGGCGTTGTTCTATATTTTTTTTTACATGTTTTAGATATTCCTTTAAAAATAAAGATAATTTACTTCCTTTTCCAAATCTCCCGCTGGACGACTGGGGAAAGCATCTAGCAGGGTCGTCCAAGACCGTCGAGATAATCAGTCCTGCGCTGTAACCTCACGACCAGGCATTGCTGTTAACTTAATAACAAACTAATAGGCTATTATTGATGAGAGATGTATTACACATTACTGCAAGACAACTACTGAATATGTACAATAGGTCATGTGAGTGATTATGGATAATTATTTTGGTATTAATTTTAATTGAAAAAAAAAAAAGAACAGGTATCGAGCTTTTACTTTGACAACGTCTGCTCGATGTCCCAGCACAGTTACCAACAGAGCTAAAGGCACTTTCATTTAAAAAGAAACAGAATGACATCTACCTAAACTAAACTTCTGATTTAGCACTCTTAAGATATATATCTATTAGATCTAGATCTAAAACATAAATTTTGAATAATAAAGATGTAATTTAGATAAGATTTATGTAAAACAAAAGCCTCAATAATTTATCAATATGCAATATTAAATTTGAAATAAGTAGATTACTTTTAGTATTCTATAACATTACATTATTTATCTAGACATTTCGAAATAAAAATCTACACTTTAATTCTAGAAATATAAATTATTGATCTTGATCAAGTCTATGTCATTCTTAACTAGACCTAGAAATTCTAGATCTGGAATCTACAATGATTTTAATTAGAATATAAATCTAAATCTAGTTTAAAAAATCTATATCTAGTGTAAAAAATCTAGCTCTAATGCGTAAACTGGTCAGGTGGCGCTATAGGCCTATTTCAGCTTAACATTAATTATTTACAGTAGCCAGGTGGTAATGCTACTGGGTGGGTTCCCTCTGTGGCACCCCAGTCTGCGACCGAGGGACTAGATTTGTCTAAGTGACCACATAACTAGACTTGGACACCATAAAATGTAACTAAAGCTAACTAAAATGAAAGCAAGAACGAAACTTTACTTTGAAATTAAATAAAACAAAATGAAACTTTACATTAGAAAAAAAAAAATATATATACACTAAATTAAAACCCGAACAACTACTACTAATTCAACTAAGACCCAAATAACTAATCAAAACAAAACATATGCTACTAACAAAATCAACACTATCAAACCAACCGAACCAATAATTATCTAACACCAACTTACTATACTAACTAGACTAACCAAACCACAAATTATCCTACTACCACACAAACAAATCAAACCAATTATCTAACCAAATCCTACAGCTACTAAACTAGATCTAACTATATATAAAACCCAACAATAAACTAGTCTAGTTCTACAATAAAACAATACTCTACATAGAATAAAATAAACCCGTAAAACACCATAACTAGCTAAAACACCTTCTGACTTAGACCTTACTATTTACTAAAAACACACTCACACTATATTGCTAAGGGCGCAAATACAAATAACACTAGATCTAAGTAAACAGTTAATAATAACAGCAGACAGCTATAGCAGCAATAATAATACAGCAAAGTGTACTAATAGCCTGCAACATATAACAAAAAACTAAAAATACAAGAAAATAGAATCATAGATTCTATTAGTCTAGATCTAGAAATTCATCGCAGGCCTGGGCGCCGCCATCTTTAAATAAACCGGTTAAAGACAAAACAATCAACTCTAAATACAAACTAAATCAAAATATATAGCATATTTAGACATAGATCTAGTAAAACAAAAAAAAATAGTTATAGACTTACAGGCCGTCACAGGTACAGAATAAAATATTTATAACAATTATTAGCCTTTAAGATCACCAAGACATCTCGTCACACTGACCGTACACTGAACCACTGTTCTCACACAGCATGTAGATCTCACTTTTTATACTATCCTGCATTAACCCATATAAATTAAGCAGAAGTATAAAATGATAAATTCCAACACTAGCCAATAAAAAATAAAATCTATATAAAAAAGCTCTTTTTTTTTGGGGGGGGGGCGCAAGCTCACAAATGCCAAAAAAAATTTAGTAAAAAAAAAACGCAAAAATACAAAAAAAAATAAAAAAATAAAATAATCTAGATCTGGTGTAAAAAATCTTGATTAGATCTAAATCTAGCTTGTGTCTTCTTTTAACATATTTAATAAGGTGTAATTCCTTTTTGTCATTTACATTAAAATAAATGTATCAAATTAGTCAATTTAATACTTTTTACAATAATTTTTTGATGTATAAGAGGATGAAATAAACAGCAGATGGAATGACCAGAGGATGAAATGACTGAGGATGAAATGACAGGTGGATGAAATGAGTGTGGATTAAATGACAGGTGGATGAAATGACCAGTGGAAGAAATGACCAGTGGATGAAATGACCAGTGGATGAAATGACTGTGGATGAAATGACCAGTGGATGAAATGACAGGTGGATGAAATGACCAGTGAATGAAATGACTGTGGATGAAATTACAGGTGGATGAAAAGACTGTGGATGAAATGACCAGTGAATGAAATGACAGGTGGTGAAATGACCAGTGGATGAAATGACAGATGGATGAAATGACCAGTGGATGAAATAACAGGTGAGTGAAATGACAGGTGGATGAAATGACCAGTGGATGAAATGACCAGCGGATGAAATGACAGGTGGGTGAAATGACCAGTGGATGAAATGACAGGTGGATGAAATGACCAGTGGATGAAATGACTGTGGATGAAATGACTGTGGATGAAATGACATGTGGATTAAATGACAGGTGGATGAAATGACTGTGGATGAAATGACAGGTGGATGAAATGAGCGGGAACCTAATAATAATACTTATATTTGATACTGATAACACAAAAAAAATATTGTTGCACCTAAGCTCTGCAAGCCACAACAAATGTTGAAATAATATGATTTTTCATTGCTCTTCTAGTTTTCGAGATCTGAATGTGACAGACGGACATATTGCACAAACCTAACAGCGGCTTTCACCCTTACGGGGGCCGCTAAAAATGAATACACTTCAAAAAGACTTGGTTGTAGTGTAAAAAGAGATGCACAAATGTTTCACTGAAAGAAAAACAAAGAACTGATAACAGAACACATTTATTAAGAAAAAAAGGGAAAGAAAAAAGCATAGAAAGAAATATAGAATTTTTAAATTGCAGACATGATTACTGTTCATATTTTACTCATAGACACTTTCATTGAAGACCTTTCTTCTGTTTATATGGGACTCACAAAAATGTATTTAATTGACATATCTTCTATTTATATTTGACATATAAAAGTGTATTTAATTGCAGACATATCTGACTCATAAAAAATGTTGAATGTGCGACTGTTTAGACTACCAGTCGCTGTCATTGTGTGGGCTCCACCGCCCTCGTCCAGTGAACAACGGCAGATTATAATAAACCGAGTGCTGATAGCCACAATCAGGGGCATGAACTGCTAGCAGTGCAGTGTGTGACGGAGTGAAGGACGTATCAGGTAAGAAAGAACTCAAACTGTGTTTTCAACGCTATTACATTTTTTATTAGAATAAAATGATTGTAAATACACAGTTATGACTATGAGTGTTATATAAATCTGAATTAAAAATTAATTCAGTGAACGTAATCCTTATCTATCTATCTATGTATCTATCTATCTATTTATCATCTTCTATGTATAGACTAGGATTATGAACTTCTGGATGTTTAAAAGGTTCATGAGTCCACCCATTTCTAGTGTGTTCCAGACATGTGGAAAGTACAGGCGGTTTGTGCTGGCCTAATGACAACATCGCCACAGCAACATTGGAGATTTACATCCTATTGACCTTGAAAATGGGACTTCATTTTACTGTCTATACATCATCCATTTTATCTATAGAAATAATATACAGAGCATCAAACTCTAGTTTAGAGTTTATAATGTAACTAATTATCAGTTCTTAAAGAAAAAAAATATTTAAAAAGTGATATAGCTATCCATGTAAAGCTGATAGTGATCTCTAATTTGTCATTCTATCTTGTAAAGCTTCACTTTTGCAAGCAGTCTTTCCAGTGAGTTGTTAATAATTACGTTCTATTGACAGCCCTGTTCAAGATTGCTATAGAAGAAGGTGTGCAAAATGTTCAAGAACGTCTTTCTTTTTAATTAGCTCTTGACTGAATACAAAGAAACACTGTGGTCGAGTGCAGCTGTTCCATCGGAAACCGAGTTCAAAATAATAAGTGTAAGCCATATTTTAAGTCGATTTTTATTTTGAACTATTATAACGGTCATTTCGAAATTTTCACAATGTAGCCTTTTATGTAGTTTCTTTCCCAATGTCTAGTAAAATCTTTCTCGCTGTTTTCCAAATAACCATTTAGTGTCGAGCCAGAAACAATCAAGAAAATACAAGCTTCTAAGGGCAATAGTAATGAGATAGAAGAAAATGAGTGTATTTAAAATGTATTCTAAAAATATAATATGCTTTCTAAAAGTCAAATTTATCAATACTTTGGTATTTTGTAGCCGATATTTAAACTGATGAATCCATTGAACAAATTGAACGTGAAATTTAATTCAACCCCATCTACCATCTCTAATTGCTACACGCATACAGCAAAGCAGATGGCAGCAAATGGCTTTTAAAGGAGACTGAAGAATGAAACACATTTGAGACCCAAAGAAAAGCCCTTACCAAAGACAGGCGCAGACGACGAAAAGAAAACTAGACTAGACAAGCGTTGTCTTCTTTCGCTACGTGACGTTAAAGCGACGTCCTTTTTGGTACCAGACGTTCTGTCGACTTATTAGAAAACTTTCCAAAAACAAAGTTACAAACACAGTTTGTGTGGAAACACAAACTTAAAATCGGCCCCCGAAGTAGTCCACCCAGGCAGGTTTCAATATTTTCAGAAAGAACATCCGAATGAAATTATATCAAAGATAAATGACAGATAAAAATGTAGAAAGAAGGTTGACAGATCTTATGTAGTGCCCCAGCTGTGAAAATATACATCTTCCGTGCTTTCATCTCTCAACGTTTGCCTTGTAAAGCCGATGTTCTACGCAACTGCCACACCTCTTTTATGAGTTGGTTACTTAGAAAATATGTTGGAACAAATTAAAACGTGAAATAAAATGCAGTTTATAACATTATTAATTGTCTTAAATTAGTCTTATTTATAATCCATACTAATTAGGTTTATTCTCTTTAAAAAAAACTGCTTACATAAGTGATTTTTAAAAATTAGATTTTGATCTTTTAGAAAAGAAAAAAGTAGCCGTTGCATCAGAACTTTGAATTATCTAAAATATTGTAATATCTGATTTTCATTCTCTCTTCTACTTTCTAAACAGGACGGACGGATAGACAGACAGACAGACGGACAGACAGGCCAAACAAAACTAACAGCATCTTTTCCCATTTCGGGGGCCGCTAAAATGTAATAAACATATTTTCCATACGAAAAAGCCCAGCATATTTAAATAGGAAAAAAATTTAAGTTTATACACAAAAAAAAATTAAATATTGAATGACTCAAACGCTATGAATAAATGACTCAATAGCGCTACCAAGTCTGATCCATAATGCCATGAATGAATTACTCAAAAGTGCTACCAAGTTTTATTCATAACGCCATGAATGAATGAGTCAATAGCTCTACCAAGTCTGACTCACAGCGCTATGAATGAATGACTTAATAGTGCTAATAAGTCTGATTCATAAAGCCATGAATGAGTGACTTAATAGTGCTACCAAGTCTGATTCACAGCGCTATGAATGAATGACTCAATAGTGCTACCATGCTACCAAGTTTGATTCATAATGCCATGAATGAGTGACGCGCTTCCGCAATCCTATTAATTTTAGTTATTTACATTTCCGGCAGAGAATAATATTTCCACTCTCCATTACCAAGCATTATCACAACTTAGGTCAGATCTTCTCTCATGTTTTATATTAACAGTTTAGCAGGAGAAAATAGTCGCAATAGTCCTAAGGGTCCTGACTCATCACTAATTCTCCTTCTTGCTGTGGACGAAGAAACACGAAAATTTAACCTATTACCTCTTACCTTGGATCTAGGACAACAAAGCTATTTAATGATCGTAACCGAAGCTGCTAAAGCTACCAGAAACGATTTTTTATTCGCAATCCCGCCCAATAGTTGTTTTTTTAACCAACATAATACAAAATTTGCACTTCGTATTTTTTATATAACAAATTCTACCTCCAACTAGTAGGCCTAATTTTTAATTCCACATATTTCCTCTTTTGTTTTATAATTAGTTGACCGTCGGCATACACCGCTCTTTTGCAGGGCCGGCTCTAGGCCACTGCAACGTATGCGACTGCAATGGACCTCGCATTTTCATATGTCAGCACTTTCATAGGACCCGCGCTAATTCTAGGTGTAAAAATTATTAAATTTAAACATTTTATAACTTATAGCAGATTTCCCGCGATTAATCAAGAGCACACACACATATATATATATATATATATGTATATATATATACGTGTATATATGTATATATATATATATACATATATATATATGTTTGTGTTCATTTGCTTTATATATATATGTGTGTGTGTGTGTGTATGTCTATTTGTCTTTCTTTCCAGAATCGCTATTAAAAAAGCAAATGATCACAAACACATACGTCCAATGTGTATTGGGATAAATTCAAATATCGCTTAAACGAAATTCTCGAACCAATACTTTATACTTCTATATTACTATCTTTTTTATCCAAAGATAACTTTGTACTGTGTAGAACAAAAGCCATACCCAAGCCCTGCTAACACTGAATATGTTAATGAGACCATTGCGTGCTTGCCAGATTGTCTTCCATAAAACAAAGAGTTCAGACACAACGAATGTTGAACAGGAACTCCAGTCAATCGACTTGTTGTATTTTTAGCTTGAAACACTCCACACAAACACTTTTCTGAACACTGGTAGAAGTGATGACGTAGTTTACTTCAATTCTTTGGCAGAACTAACATTTCATGTCAACTGGTGAGAAATAACCTTAAGATAATTGTGATAGAAAGCAAGAAATTTAAACAAGAAGTTTTAGGACCGAAATTCACCATTTTTTAAAATAATAAACATTTGATGAAACATCAATGTTACCATCGCCACAAACGTGTGAGACTTCTAGCTCATCAAAGTCAAGCTACGTACAGTCGTTAGTGGCCTAAGAATTACGAAAGATGTTTATCAATCTAAATAGTTTAAGTATTTCAAAACAAATGTTTGGCCCCTTTGCGTTCTTACATAGAAACTCATAATGCACTTTTTGTATGGACATATACATTTAATGAACGTAAAATATGAACATAACACTAACACTTCAAACAATAAAAAATAAATTAATGGAACAATATGAACAGAATATGATCACAACAAGGACAATCTTCTACTTTATAAAAGGAAAAGTAAGGCGTATGTATGTATGTATGAGCCGAATGGAAATCAAAACCGCTTGACCAATGTTGATTAAACTTGGCAGAAATGTTCCTTGGGTACCAACTTAGGCCGTAGTGTATATATTGTAGCCCTAAAACAAACTTAAGACCCTAAAAAAAAATAAAGTTGACCAACTATATTAAACTATTCTATCTCATAAATGTAGGTCACAAAAATTAGACTTCATGATTAGAAGAAAATGACAAGATCTAGATCTAAACTCTTATTCTAGAAAACAATTTTTTTTACTTTCACACATGAACATACATATTAGTGTCTATTCATTTCATTAGTTAATGAAAATTAACCTTCAAATTTGAGTTTACAAAACTTTTTTTTATGTAAAATCGTTCGCTCTAAATGTAGATCTAAATGGCTTTGAACGCCTTGACATACTTTTCCGTAACTGCGGCACTATTAGGCCTACATGTGTGGCGCGCAGTGGTACAAATGAAATGAACGTCAAAGGTCATAATTATAATATCGCGCATTATAAAAGCATATTATTAAAGTAATAAACTACTTACATAATACAATTTACTTTTCATTGTATTTTTCAAAGCATTTAAGCCTACAATTACCGATTCGGTTTACTTTTAAGTCTTTATTTTCAATTTACTTTTTTATTTTCAGATTTACTTATGCGCATTTAGACCTGATAATGTACGAAATACGGCTAATGTGTCTACATCAAATTATGCTTATTTATCTAGGTCGAGTTCACAGTGTTAATAGTCTTTTATTATAATAGGCTCAAAGTTTTAATTTATTGACTAGATTGCTGTGGCATTCAAATTGTTTAGATTCTAGAGCTATACCAAATTAAACTAACAATGTTACATAAACAGTTACATTCACGCGTTCGATTTGCTTTTAAAATATAGATCCATTGTATTGTTTTTTTGTCGCCTACACGGCTAACACGCCCACAGTATTCACCAAGGCAACGCGTATTGAGGTCACGAAATTTCGGCTCTAAATAAAATAAAAACATTGTTGGCTTTTGACTAATAAATGCGTTATTTTTGGATTTAACTCATTGAGAGTTCAATATTTTACTCTCTTAAATATACGATTAAATATACTTTTACTGAAGAAAGTCTAGATCTACTTATTAACTTGCATATTATACATAATAATAATTAAAAAATGCATTCTTTAATTTAGCTGTCTACATCAGGACATTTGTTATATTTATATAGATAAACTGGTACAAAAATAAAGTCTTTTCATTTCCAATATTATTCAAGTATATGTAGGTCTACAAGCAAATGTTTTTATTTGAAAAAATGGATTTAAATTTATGTCGATTGGCTAATTTTATAGCTACATTATACTATTTTTACATTTACGCATTCCGCATTCGTTTTACTTATTATTATTTCATTTTTTTACAAAACACTCTTAGTGACTACATGACAGTGATACGCAAATTAAGATCCGCGGGCCGCGGGTAACATATGGCTAGTATAATATAAAATAACGTAGCAATATGAATATAAAATAACATTTTTAGGTAATATAAATAATATAACTTAACAATATGAACACGATATAAACACTAAAGACAATATAAAATAATACAGACATGGTCTATTTGGTTCTCTGTTAATAGGTCTGGTGATATCCATGTTGCTTTGTGTATTCGTTTGTGTGGGAAGACAGTTCCTCCAATCACTAAGATGCTTGTGGCACACACATCTGGAAATCTCTCTCCTTTCATTCATCTCGCCTAATCCATGTTTTTCCATGATCTCTTCATATCCTTTGTTGTTATTGCTAACCTTAGCATTGAAATCGCCCATTATGACGTTCCTTTTTGGTCTCTCATGTAGGATGGTAGTCAGCCTATAGTGAACATTGTCCTTCTCCCTGGGTGTGTGCTACATGTATACAAGAAACTCAGTATTTTCTGCCCATAACCAGTCCATCTTGACTCACTGATTCTTAAGATGGTGAGGTTGTACCTTTTCATCTCAGCTGCTATTAACGCTGTCTTCCCAGTCTCATACATAGTCCGGATGGTGGTGGGGGTAGACATGATGGCCTGTCGGCTTCCAGATGACTCTTGTTTTCACCGACATGCGTCATAAACCTTCCATCTGGAGATCCATTCTCTCCCAGGTAATTGACTTCTGTTGATTTGGTGTTTCTGTAGCTAGTGGTTTTTTCTACTGCTAGCCTTACGCCTAACCCTCCTCCTTTCTTAGCCGTGCATGGTGGATTTAAGTCTAAAACATAGACCCATATAATTATCTTGACTGGAAAACGGAAACAAATTCTTATCCGATAATGATAAGATCAAAGACCCAGGTATATAGATTGTTATGTACGTAACTATTTTTTTCAAGCTGTAATGGAAGTCGCACTGAATCTAGAAAATTCGATCTTTCCTGTCTTAGAAAAGTAATGATCATTAGTTTTGTGGATTTTAAAAAAATAGAATGTGCTATTAATCGAAATAATTCACTTTTTTTATTTTAATAATCTTATGTACATTGATTACTTAAATCTTTCTAGATTATGTATCTAACAATTGCAAAGTTATAGTTTTCAGACGAGAGTGCTCTTATTTTGGATGTTCAATTAATAGATATAAAATATTAAATTATATGATATTGTGGTCTATAGGGCAGATGATGTAAAGGTCATCTGTTTCTGTGGCCTGCAGTTAACGAGGGTGTCACGTGGCCAGCACAACGACCGGACCCCGGTACGAAAGTCAAGCTATAGTTGCTAATTGTGACTTTAGCCGTGTTGACATACACTGAATAGTCCAATTCATGTGTCACAGACACCTAACATGAACTATGTAAAAACACAATGTTTGGACAGACTACACGAGGCTCTGCATGGGAGATATTAAATATACTAGCAATAATTCACAAGCTTCTTGAGCCCTAGCTTTTAGTCTTAGAATAGATCTACATCTATTATAAAGTATCTAGACACAAGATATAAATATATGTAGGCTTACAAGCAAATGTTTTATTTATAAAAACGGATTTGCTATTTTGATAACTCCATTCATACTGTTATTACTCCGCCATGCGCACCGCCTCCAGGCTAATGCAGAAGTGCGCACTAGTAGACTGAAGTCGGTTGTTGAGAAGAGACGAACGATATCCGCCCAAGCTAGAGAGTGGAAAGAAGACACTGTGCTAAGAGAAGACGTTGTCTTGAGTAATTATGATGTCAATGTAAATAAAGAAATGTATCTCTTTTATTTTATTTTTTATTACTCTTAATAACTGCCATTTTATTTTCTTATACACTATAATACCGAACTCACTTCAAAAATAGAAGATTACGTCCTACGCGTCATGCATTCAGTCAACTCCAAATTGATTCGATTTCTGTAATTCGTCTAAATCTTTTAGTAAAATTTCAGTATCTTGTGTTGTTTTTATTGTTCTATATATTATACAAATTATCTGCAAATAATATTTTGTTTCTTTACTAATGTAATTTGGTAGATTATTTGTGTACATAGGAAACAGTATTTTTTTAAGTCTATTAATGGAAAATCTCTTCCAGTTTTCCTCATTTAATTTTCTTTTCTTTAGGCTCTACTGTATCGTCCACCATGGGCGTAGCCAGCCAGGGGGGTGGGTGGGGGTTCACCCCCCCTCCGAAATGAAATCCCCCCTCGGGGAGGGGGTCGGAATTTAGTGACTGATTCTTTGCTTAGATTTTGTTACTTTTAGACGAGATTTCAATACTAAACCATCATTTGTCTCAGCGCAGCCAAGGGGTTTTGAGTTTAAAACCCCATACCAGAGGGTTTTGCAGTTATCCCCCCCCCCTCTTCTATATATAAAAACAAAAAAAAACAATGTAAACGACAATTTTGAAATTCCAAGAGCATAGCCTGGGGGGTGAGTTTGATTTTAAAACCCCCTCCGAAATTTTCGATAAAACCCCTTTCTTCAATGTAAGACTATCTATACGTAAGTCACCTGATACTATGAGCGTAGCCAATAGGGATTTTGTGTTTAAAACCCCTCCAGCGGGTTTGGCCTCTAAAAAACCCCTCTTCAATATATTAAAAGCAAATTAAACACTTAAAATTCTTTTAGCGCAGCCAAAGGGGTTTTAAGTTTTAAACCCCTTCAGCAGGGCTTGAAGCTAAAAAATACCTATTAAATATAACAAAAATAATGCTTTAAGCGTAGCCAAAGGGGGTTTGAGTTAAAACCCCTCTTCAGCGGGGTTTAAAGCAAAAAAAAAATACTTCTTCAATATAAGGAAAGGAAATTACACACTTAAAATGCGTAGCCGCAGGGGTTTTTGAGATTAAACCCTCCTTCGGCGGGGTTTTAAGCTAAAAAATATCTCTTCAATTTGAAAAAAAAAGCAAAAACTCCAGGAAGAACATATTCTAGGGCACAATAAACGCCGTCCGAAAGAATGAAGCTAATAAAGATTAATTATGTACACATATATTCACACAGACACACACACACACACACACACACATATATATATATATATATATATATATATATATATATTTGTATATTTGTATGTATATTTTTTTTTCGCGGGGGCGGGAGGGGGAAAGAAAAAAAATCCCCCCGCCCACTGGTGATCAGTTCTCGAATATTCGGTTCAACTTCAAACAGATACGTGTCTGGATCGTCCCCTTCTTCAACTATGACTTCTCGGAGGCGTGCTTGTAAAGTTTCTTAATCTCATCTCTTCTTCAGATCGCGATAGCCGAGCTCTTTCCTTAGTTTCTTCAATTCAAGTTCGTGCAGCAGTTTCAGACGAGCCATAGTAGATCCGTTCCTATCCGATCCGCTCCGATCCCACTTCTGACACTAGTGTTACGAATCTCACTATCCAGGCTCTCTGCAAACTGCACCATACACCACCAACTTAAAGAACTTGACAACTCCGGGCTCCAAAGTAACGTGAAAGTTTAATGTCAATAAAGAACAGAATATAGTACAATTGGCAACACGTATCACAGACTGTACAATTATCTCTCCGATAGCACCGTATCGCCGTATCAACTCTTGCACTGGTCTCTCCGTCTCGTTCCGGGCTTGCACTGGGTTCAACCGTTCAGGACTGACTTCACACACTTGGCTCGATGTGCCAGACTCGATCATAGATCAAGATCAAGACGCCAGCTGTCTCAACTGTACTTGACAGTACTCCGCACTAAACCGTCGTAATGTTCCGTACAGAACCGCACCGCTGAACTGTGCTGTAGTCGACCGTGCTCCGAACCTTCTGTCGTGAACTCCTTTTCCGGACCGCTTTTCTGGACCGTCTGGACCGCGACACCTCGGCTCTTTATATAGGGTCCCTGCTGGCCTTCTCGAACAGGACAGAATGCCCCTCGACATTTCTAGGTGGTCAGATGACTATAATTCTCGTGGCGCTCCTGAGCTGTGTTCACGTCGCGGAACTCTCCCGAAACTTCTTGTTGAGACGCGTCGCGGCTGACCATAGTAACTCGTTACGCTTGACCGCTCCTCAGGCCTAGGGCGATTTGCGTCGGCTGACTACACACACACCGCTACTCCCCTGTCTGTGTTGTCACCAGGTTTATAACATTATTTTATTATAGTATATGTTAAATAATGGGAGTATTGTCTACTTCAAAAGTTAATTTTTTATTTGTGTTGTTCCCCTCTCATTACTGTGAGTAAAATGATATGAATGGGATCAATTGTATCTTAAAATAGGAATTTGTGTACTACACTAGCAGTTTACTGTTCTTTAGATTCTTCAACTATTACCTAAGCATTACGTTTCTACTCTATTATTATAGACATTGCGACGACGCGAGAGGAAAAGAAAAATGGGAAGAAAAAATTCAAGATTGTCAATTACAGCAGAACCAAATGTGCTTTATATCGAATGTCTAATATTTGATGTTATTATGTTTATTTAGGCCGTCTTTTATTTAGAGCTATCTCTATCTATGGCCACCGTCAGTCGCGAAGCGACTATGGATCATCTCATGGAAATGAGATGAATGCCTGGGCATAAGCTGTGGTCGGAACGAAGTCGCCCACACATCAGTTCCCCCCTCTCCACGAAGCTGATGCATCCAAAGGAACGGCAGTGCCGATACAGTTTGGGGTCAGCAGCGTCGCAGGTTCTGCCAGAGTGTAGCACTGGGTGCTGCAAACTGCCTTAGGGTCGCCAGCTCCTGATTTTTCCTCAGGGTTGACTCCCGAAGCCTTTCCCTTGCAAAGCAGCAGAGGTTTGAATTCAGAGTTTTCCTTCTCCTAGGTGGGTAGCCAGTCATGGCTAACGAGCCCCTCCTGCCCGAAGCTTACTGGTTAAGGCGCCAGTTTCTCGCCTGTGCCCCTTCTCCTGTTCCTCAAGGTTGTCATTGCCGGAAGTGGTAATGGATGTAAGCACTCCACTACCTATAAAATGATTCCTAATGGCATGCGTCTCAAATAGCCTCTGACAACCAGTCCAACTCCCGGCCTTCACGTGTGGCTCAGATATTGAGTCCGGCGGAACTGTTCTTACTAACATTTAGAGCTATAATTATACATTATACCTAATACCTTTCACCTTCATCTATCCCCTAGTCTGATGGACACAAGATTTGTTGACCGTCTTTCTCCATCCTTCTCTGTATTTTGCCTTTAATAGAATCGTTTTCAATGATAGGCTCCCCATGCTTGTTTTTTTTTTTTGTCTTCCAATCGATTTCCCTGTCTGCCTCAACTTTTGTTTTGTAATTTGGCCATAGAGTTTTATTTTGCATTTTTGGCAGTAGTTAGCAAGTCATTGAAGGATTCACTTGCTTTGCTAATCCAGTCTCTATACCTAAGATCTTTCTGTTGCATCTCAATTCCATTGCTAGGATTTCACTCTCTAGTTTAGCAGTCAGTGTCCATATAAGAATGTGGCCATGACTAGGGAGTCCAGTCTGATTTTAGTGTCTAGGGCTATGTCTTTGCCCTTACATATTGTTTTGTTTTTGTAAAAGCTGCTGTGGGTTGTGGATTCCTGGCCAGTAGTTCAGGTTTCATTCCTTCATCTGAGACGATAGCTCCAAGGTATTTAAAGTAGTAGTAGTAGTAAGTAGTATTTAAAACTACTGACACTTGCCAGCTTTTCACCTCAATATTGATGTCCCTTTTAAAACCTTGTTGGCTATTGGTCCTAATTTCTTTTTCGGGACTGCAGGAATTTGCATACCATATGCTGCAAAAGTCGTGTCTATACGCAACACCAGCTAGCTCTTTTTCTGTCGCTGCCAAGCCATCTTTATCGTCCGCAAAGTACAAGTTAGTAATTCTTCTTCCTCCAATAATTACAGTACCTTTATTGCCCTCGAGAGCATCTTCCATTATCCTTTCAACGAAGATATTGAAAAGAGTTGGTGAGAGTAGGCAGCCTTGTCTCACTGCAAGAGTGGTTTTAAACCAGTCTCCAATGTTATTGTTGAAGTACACCGCTCTAGTGTCCTGCGATCTGAATTACTTTTTTAATGTTTTTATTCAAATTGCACTTTTCAATTGTCGCCCAAAGTTACTCTGTTGAAAGCTTCCACTGATGTAACAGTAAGTTTGAGATGCATTTTTACTGGTGGAAAAATATTTTTTAGCTGCAGTTCCATTGACTGAACAATATGTCTTAGCTGAAGATCAAGATGCAAAAAAAAAAATTCATGAAATTGCATTCATTTCTTAACAAACATTAATGTTCTTTATAATTAATGTCAACTGATTTTGTTTTCCTTCAGGCTACTGTCATTTGTAATAAATCTCAACTATGACAACGACATGTTTCATAATAATGTGTTATATCAAACTTCTTTGAATAGTAAATCCATACAGAACATTAAAATAGAACTACTTTTAATTATTTGATATAAGGTTTATTAATTTCATACAAGACATTAAAACAAAACTACTTTCAATGACTAGATATAAGGTTTAGTAATTTCATACAGGGCATTAAAATAGAACTACT
>JADKLZ010015185.1:0-20590 GCA_021533235.1 Biomphalaria straminea | reverse complement strand
GGTAAAATGCTGTACAGTGTTAGGGCGGGGCCTAATTATTTACATAAATGGGACTATCATCATAAGATATGAGAACCAAGTGGTCTAAGTGTCATTAGGCTGGTTGCTTAGCTTTAAGTCCTATGCTGCTCTGACGAGACTGGTATGGCTGATGCTGAGTTGTCTGTGGGTGGTCTGGCGTGATCGATCCTAGCGCACGGGACAGTCCAACTATACGTAGCTGCAGGGACGGGACTTCTGGCAAGCGGTTGTTGGTCGGACTATTCTTATGTGTAGTAAGTAAGGCTGGTATCTTCAGATCTGGTTTCAGCAGACTGGTATCAGCGTTACGAAGAAAGGGCTTCCAGTAGGAGTAGCCTGTAATAAAAGCTGCAACGAGATGCGTAGATCGGCTTAGCCATAATGATGACACTGGGAGGTAGACGCCTTTTCGTGAAGGACATCTTCAGAATGTTTAAATAGAAACTATAATCTAGTTTCACAATAGTAAGGGGAGTTAATCAATTAAATATTACATCTCATCAGGGGACACAATAATATAATTAATAAAATAGTGAAGTCTCAAAAAGGGAGATGTAATAATGATGCGAAGAAACTATAACTTAGTTTCACAAACATCAAGGGAGCTAACCCATGAATATCGTATTCTATAAGGGGAGACTACAATAAATGGAGGGTCTCCTAAAGGAGGATAAATAGTAAACAGTGATGTATACCGGCCAAGGTGAGATCATCACGAGTAGCTAAGATAACGAGATGAAAGGGGGAGGGGGGGAGATGGCTGACGGTCAGTGACCAGGTGGCTATTGTTTACATCTGGCCGTGTGGCCTGAACAATAGAGTACGTTTGAATGGAGACAGCGCCCGGTCAAGGGACACGATCTCTTGAAGTCAAAATTCAATACAAGGGGAAATAATTCAAGTCTATCCTGAGCGCAGGGTCAGTGCGCCATTTAAAATCAAGGCGATCAACTGAGATAAGATAATGATAGGATAAGATAAATAAGATAATGTATACATGGTTTACCTAAGTAATATAATCTGGCCGACAGGCCGATAAAATAGAATATAGTACATAAATAATTACGGCATTCCTTGTCACGGAATTAGCGTGAATATATACTTGGTAATATGACATGTTACGTAAATATTATGATAGTTCCAGGTCAAGGAATTTATCAATGATAATATAGTGGGCTCGTTGCGAGCGGTAAATTAATAGTAGCTAAAGAGCTAAATACATGTGGCAAGAATTACAAATAATTCTAGTCCAGATAAAGTGGATGACTTTGACTATTTAGTCGTACAAATCATGATATTAAAATATAGTACATAAAGTGACTACTTACATAATCCAAGATAAGAATTACACAAATATGTACACAAATATAATGCACTAAATAAATGCAAAAATATATAAATACACATAGTAAGAGGCCATTAAGCATAAACCACATAAGCTTACCACCAATCCAAGTAACGAATTATATAATGATGAATAAATGTAAAGCTCAGACAGAGATGTGAATCCTTCCTCCTCAGCTCCTCAGAATGAAAATGAGAGGATTTGCTAAATCGAGTCCATATAAGATGGATGAGAGGAGGGGCAAGAGGGAGTGGCGTCACGTCAAATGTGAAGAGCTCAAGACAAAAGATTTCCTCTCGACCTTGCCGCGTGTTTCCTGTGTAGGGATAGACACACCACGTGGACGCCATTGATTAAGGCTTGTGTCTTTTGATTCTCCAAGATGGTCACACGACGGAAGGCGGTCGTCTAGATAATAGGGCTGGCCCGCGCAAGACGGTCGGGATGACCATTGTTGTCGATTTGAAAAGGTTCCTTTGAGGTCTCCCGAAAGGGAGAGGGCGGCAGGATGTCCGGTCAAGATAGTTAGAGGCGTGATTACTCTTGTTGACCGACTTGCTAGACATGTCGGATTGGGAAGATACAAGGTGACACCAATGCCTAGAGAAGAGGGGGGGTGGCAGTAGGGTAGTACTAGTGATTTATATAGCCATATGGGCTAGGTTGAGGGGACAAAGATAAGATAAAAAAATTAATTAGTTAAATGCCTAGACCCAAGTGATACCAAAAGGGGGCGAAATTTATTTTTGTCACAATATATATATTATATATATATATATATATATTAGCAGGACAAGTCTGGTATGGATGGCACTGGGCCTTTCTCTGCTAAACATAATTAAAAAATAATCAATAATAAAATATATGTGCACTAAATTACTAAAACCCAAACCTATGTTACTATCATAATCAACACTAACAAACCCAGAATCTGAATTACAACAACTTGCTACACTATAGGCCAATATATATATATATATATATATATATATTGTTACGACTTCGCCATTGCGCATCGCAAGTCTGGCTAGCGCACCTCTAGTGAACGGACTAGAAGACAATGTTTACAGAGGAGAGTAACGACTTCCGCCTAAGGCTAGAAGTGGAAATAGAGACACTGTAGTTGAATGAAGATGTTATTTGTGTACTTGTGATGTCTCATCAATAAATATATGTCTCGTTGAGTTGGCCTTGTCTCTATATTATTACAATGGTGTCAGTAGTGAGGATTTTATAGGCGACTCAACGAGACGAGGTAGGATTTAAACACAATGACATCGTTGAAAACATTAGACCAACTCTCAGTTAAAGAGCTTAGAAAGGAGCTCCGTAACCGATATCTGCTAAGTGGTGGTACCAAGGAGGTGCTTACAGCTCGTCTCCGGCAAGCCTTGGTAGATGAAGACGAAGATCCGGAGACATACCTATTTGAAATAGAGCCAGATATTGTTGAGCTCTTTGGCAGGCCAGATATTGTTGAGCTCTTTGGCAAAATACAGGAAGATATTTATGCGGTGCGTAAGCTAATCAGCAGTGTGGGGAACAAGAGAGATAAAATGGTATCACAAGTGGAAGGCCAAATAGACCAAATTGATGACATTCAGTCGCAAGTAAAAGGAGGAATAAACTCGTTGTTGAAGGAGCGGTTGCCTGTGGACTCGTTGGGGAAGAAGTTGCATGGTCAGGACTGTGGTTGCACAAGCAGTGGTGACGGAGACGCTGGGGATTGGAGCGCCGTCTGTGTCTGTGTTGTGGGCAAGTCTTGTGGTTGTGACTTTAAAGACGAGAAACGTGACAACGATTTCTGCGACGATCTCGAACGGAAAGAGAGATATGAGGAAACTGAAGTCTGTTATGTGCCCGAAGCGTTTGTTCCTGTTGCACAAGAAACTGAAGTCTGTTATGTTCCCGAAGCGTTTGTTCCTGTTGCACCTGTTACCATCACCTCAATCAGCTGGACAGATCGAGACAACATTGGGTCTGCGTCTAAGCCTATTGCTATAGACCTTAAAGACCTCTGCCTATCTGCCGGTGCTCATGAGGGAAATGTGAAGCTCGACAACTGCATCCAGAACTTGAGCGTGAACTGCACGTGCGGCGCATCACACTCTGAATGTGGATGCCAAGAAAACCATCAACATGGCATATGTAGTTCTGCCATCATCATTGCCATTGGCATAAATGAATGTCAGTCAACGCACACTACATCGGAGCTGTCAAGAGGAAGAGACCTATCTCCTGGACGTGAGACTGTTGGATGAAAATGACTGCGGTGCATTGGACTTTGTCTGCAACGTAGCTGCATGTGAACCTACAGCTCTCATCAGAGGAGTCTGTCGGGAGGGTCCGCTGAAACGGCGTGTCCGATCAACGGCTGTGCTGAAGAAAACAGTGCTCGACACTATCTCGTTGAGTGTCAAACGGCCACGCCATCGTCTCAACAACAGCCTGGTCAACTGGAGAAAGAGGAAGCGACGGCCGCGGAAAACTGTGCAGATGGCTTAGTGGGCAACAAGCACCCTACCGCCTGTGGCTCCCACTGATCGACCTCCACCTGAACTGTCAAACCTCGGTTGCAGTGTTTTTCTTTTCGGGACGAAAAGTGTTAAGACGGGGGCAATGTTACGACTTCGCCATTGCGCATCGCAAGTCTGGCTAGTGCACCTCTAGTGAACGGACTAGAAGACAATGTTTACAGAGGAGAGTAACGACTTCCGCCTAAGGCTAGAAGTGGAAATAGAGACACTGTAGTTGAATGAAGATGTTATTTGTGTACTTGTGATGTCTCATCAATAAATATATGTCTCGCTGAGTTGGCCTTGTCTCTATATTATGACAATATATATATATATATATATATATATATATATATATATAGCTCCTCCTTCGTGTACGAAGATGAGCACATTTCTCATTTCCTATGGACTCGAAGATGGCTAATAGATCCACGTTAAACCCACATTAACATACTAACAATAACTAGTCCAGATTTACCCCCCAAATAAAACCATAATACCCAACTATTAAAACACCCTTTACAACAGAAACTAGATCTGTTCTATATTTTTATGAAAATACAAAGTCAGCAGTAACAAAATACTTTAGCCTCAGTTGCAGCAGTAATTAAAACAGTAAGAATAGCCTGCAATACATAAATAAATACCAAAAAAATAAAATCATAGATTCTACTAGATCTAGAACATAAACATATATATATATATGTTTCGCTACGTTTGATATTGTTTGTATATTGTTGGTCAGTGAACATCAATACTGACCAATGGTAAGACATAGCTCTAGACCGCACCAGATGGAGAGAAACAGTGACCAAGAAAGCTATGAACAGCGAAAGAGCATGGGCCTCAACTCTGGAAGAAAAGCGGACAACGCGGAAAATGGCCAGCTCCTCTACCACTGTAGCGAAGACCAACTTTATCTGCGATACTTGTGGACGGAAGTGTCTCTCCAAAATAGAGCTCCACAGCCACACGAGGAAGTGTGCGAGATGACCATTGTCGTTCTACGACTGAAGGAGGCAAAGTAATGGATATTGTTTGTATAAGTTGTGTTTTTTTTTTTGCTTGGAATACTTTTACGTCCTTCTGTAGTACGGCTCATATTTAGATCATATAAAGTAAACTACATTACAAAGAGAGATAGTGTTATCACACAAACTCAGAGACGGCCCAGTCGGAGTCGGATCCCTGTCGAATTCGCCTATTTGCAGGGAATATTCAAGACATGATTTAGTCTGATTGTCAAAAGTAAAAATGTTTCAAAGATTTATTTGGCGTTGTTCTATATTTTTTTTTACATGTTTTAGATATTCCTTTAAAAATAAAGATAATTTACTTCCTTTTCCAAATCTCCCGCTGGACGACTGGGGAAAGCATCTAGCAGGGTCGTCCAAGACCGTCGAGATAATCAGTCCTGCGCTGTAACCTCACGACCAGGCATTGCTGTTAACTTAATAACAAACTAATAGGCTATTATTGATGAGAGATGTATTACACATTACTGCAAGACAACTACTGAATATGTACAATAGGTCATGTGAGTGATTATGGATAATTATTTTGGTATTAATTTTAATTGAAAAAAAAAAAAGAACAGGTATCGAGCTTTTACTTTGACAACGTCTGCTCGATGTCCCAGCACAGTTACCAACAGAGCTAAAGGCACTTTCATTTAAAAAGAAACAGAATGACATCTACCTAAACTAAACTTCTGATTTAGCACTCTTAAGATATATATCTATTAGATCTAGATCTAAAACATAAATTTTGAATAATAAAGATGTAATTTAGATAAGATTTATGTAAAACAAAAGCCTCAATAATTTATCAATATGCAATATTAAATTTGAAATAAGTAGATTACTTTTAGTATTCTATAACATTACATTATTTATCTAGACATTTCGAAATAAAAATCTACACTTTAATTCTAGAAATATAAATTATTGATCTTGATCAAGTCTATGTCATTCTTAACTAGACCTAGAAATTCTAGATCTGGAATCTACAATGATTTTAATTAGAATATAAATCTAAATCTAGTTTAAAAAATCTATATCTAGTGTAAAAAATCTAGCTCTAATGCGTAAACTGGTCAGGTGGCGCTATAGGCCTATTTCAGCTTAACATTAATTATTTACAGTAGCCAGGTGGTAATGCTACTGGGTGGGTTCCCTCTGTGGCACCCCAGTCTGCGACCGAGGGACTAGATTTGTCTAAGTGACCACATAACTAGACTTGGACACCATAAAATGTAACTAAAGCTAACTAAAATGAAAGCAAGAACGAAACTTTACTTTGAAATTAAATAAAACAAAATGAAACTTTACATTAGAAAAAAAAAAATATATATACACTAAATTAAAACCCGAACAACTACTACTAATTCAACTAAGACCCAAATAACTAATCAAAACAAAACATATGCTACTAACAAAATCAACACTATCAAACCAACCGAACCAATAATTATCTAACACCAACTTACTATACTAACTAGACTAACCAAACCACAAATTATCCTACTACCACACAAACAAATCAAACCAATTATCTAACCAAATCCTACAGCTACTAAACTAGATCTAACTATATATAAAACCCAACAATAAACTAGTCTAGTTCTACAATAAAACAATACTCTACATAGAATAAAATAAACCCGTAAAACACCATAACTAGCTAAAACACCTTCTGACTTAGACCTTACTATTTACTAAAAACACACTCACACTATATTGCTAAGGGCGCAAATACAAATAACACTAGATCTAAGTAAACAGTTAATAATAACAGCAGACAGCTATAGCAGCAATAATAATACAGCAAAGTGTACTAATAGCCTGCAACATATAACAAAAAACTAAAAATACAAGAAAATAGAATCATAGATTCTATTAGTCTAGATCTAGAAATTCATCGCAGGCCTGGGCGCCGCCATCTTTAAATAAACCGGTTAAAGACAAAACAATCAACTCTAAATACAAACTAAATCAAAATATATAGCATATTTAGACATAGATCTAGTAAAACAAAAAAAAATAGTTATAGACTTACAGGCCGTCACAGGTACAGAATAAAATATTTATAACAATTATTAGCCTTTAAGATCACCAAGACATCTCGTCACACTGACCGTACACTGAACCACTGTTCTCACACAGCATGTAGATCTCACTTTTTATACTATCCTGCATTAACCCATATAAATTAAGCAGAAGTATAAAATGATAAATTCCAACACTAGCCAATAAAAAATAAAATCTATATAAAAAAGCTCTTTTTTTTTGGGGGGGGGGCGCAAGCTCACAAATGCCAAAAAAAATTTAGTAAAAAAAAAACGCAAAAATACAAAAAAAAATAAAAAAATAAAATAATCTAGATCTGGTGTAAAAAATCTTGATTAGATCTAAATCTAGCTTGTGTCTTCTTTTAACATATTTAATAAGGTGTAATTCCTTTTTGTCATTTACATTAAAATAAATGTATCAAATTAGTCAATTTAATACTTTTTACAATAATTTTTTGATGTATAAGAGGATGAAATAAACAGCAGATGGAATGACCAGAGGATGAAATGACTGAGGATGAAATGACAGGTGGATGAAATGAGTGTGGATTAAATGACAGGTGGATGAAATGACCAGTGGAAGAAATGACCAGTGGATGAAATGACCAGTGGATGAAATGACTGTGGATGAAATGACCAGTGGATGAAATGACAGGTGGATGAAATGACCAGTGAATGAAATGACTGTGGATGAAATTACAGGTGGATGAAAAGACTGTGGATGAAATGACCAGTGAATGAAATGACAGGTGGTGAAATGACCAGTGGATGAAATGACAGATGGATGAAATGACCAGTGGATGAAATAACAGGTGAGTGAAATGACAGGTGGATGAAATGACCAGTGGATGAAATGACCAGCGGATGAAATGACAGGTGGGTGAAATGACCAGTGGATGAAATGACAGGTGGATGAAATGACCAGTGGATGAAATGACTGTGGATGAAATGACTGTGGATGAAATGACATGTGGATTAAATGACAGGTGGATGAAATGACTGTGGATGAAATGACAGGTGGATGAAATGAGCGGGAACCTAATAATAATACTTATATTTGATACTGATAACACAAAAAAAATATTGTTGCACCTAAGCTCTGCAAGCCACAACAAATGTTGAAATAATATGATTTTTCATTGCTCTTCTAGTTTTCGAGATCTGAATGTGACAGACGGACATATTGCACAAACCTAACAGCGGCTTTCACCCTTACGGGGGCCGCTAAAAATGAATACACTTCAAAAAGACTTGGTTGTAGTGTAAAAAGAGATGCACAAATGTTTCACTGAAAGAAAAACAAAGAACTGATAACAGAACACATTTATTAAGAAAAAAAGGGAAAGAAAAAAGCATAGAAAGAAATATAGAATTTTTAAATTGCAGACATGATTACTGTTCATATTTTACTCATAGACACTTTCATTGAAGACCTTTCTTCTGTTTATATGGGACTCACAAAAATGTATTTAATTGACATATCTTCTATTTATATTTGACATATAAAAGTGTATTTAATTGCAGACATATCTGACTCATAAAAAATGTTGAATGTGCGACTGTTTAGACTACCAGTCGCTGTCATTGTGTGGGCTCCACCGCCCTCGTCCAGTGAACAACGGCAGATTATAATAAACCGAGTGCTGATAGCCACAATCAGGGGCATGAACTGCTAGCAGTGCAGTGTGTGACGGAGTGAAGGACGTATCAGGTAAGAAAGAACTCAAACTGTGTTTTCAACGCTATTACATTTTTTATTAGAATAAAATGATTGTAAATACACAGTTATGACTATGAGTGTTATATAAATCTGAATTAAAAATTAATTCAGTGAACGTAATCCTTATCTATCTATCTATGTATCTATCTATCTATTTATCATCTTCTATGTATAGACTAGGATTATGAACTTCTGGATGTTTAAAAGGTTCATGAGTCCACCCATTTCTAGTGTGTTCCAGACATGTGGAAAGTACAGGCGGTTTGTGCTGGCCTAATGACAACATCGCCACAGCAACATTGGAGATTTACATCCTATTGACCTTGAAAATGGGACTTCATTTTACTGTCTATACATCATCCATTTTATCTATAGAAATAATATACAGAGCATCAAACTCTAGTTTAGAGTTTATAATGTAACTAATTATCAGTTCTTAAAGAAAAAAAATATTTAAAAAGTGATATAGCTATCCATGTAAAGCTGATAGTGATCTCTAATTTGTCATTCTATCTTGTAAAGCTTCACTTTTGCAAGCAGTCTTTCCAGTGAGTTGTTAATAATTACGTTCTATTGACAGCCCTGTTCAAGATTGCTATAGAAGAAGGTGTGCAAAATGTTCAAGAACGTCTTTCTTTTTAATTAGCTCTTGACTGAATACAAAGAAACACTGTGGTCGAGTGCAGCTGTTCCATCGGAAACCGAGTTCAAAATAATAAGTGTAAGCCATATTTTAAGTCGATTTTTATTTTGAACTATTATAACGGTCATTTCGAAATTTTCACAATGTAGCCTTTTATGTAGTTTCTTTCCCAATGTCTAGTAAAATCTTTCTCGCTGTTTTCCAAATAACCATTTAGTGTCGAGCCAGAAACAATCAAGAAAATACAAGCTTCTAAGGGCAATAGTAATGAGATAGAAGAAAATGAGTGTATTTAAAATGTATTCTAAAAATATAATATGCTTTCTAAAAGTCAAATTTATCAATACTTTGGTATTTTGTAGCCGATATTTAAACTGATGAATCCATTGAACAAATTGAACGTGAAATTTAATTCAACCCCATCTACCATCTCTAATTGCTACACGCATACAGCAAAGCAGATGGCAGCAAATGGCTTTTAAAGGAGACTGAAGAATGAAACACATTTGAGACCCAAAGAAAAGCCCTTACCAAAGACAGGCGCAGACGACGAAAAGAAAACTAGACTAGACAAGCGTTGTCTTCTTTCGCTACGTGACGTTAAAGCGACGTCCTTTTTGGTACCAGACGTTCTGTCGACTTAT
The DNA here is from genome assembly GCA_021533235.1 of Biomphalaria straminea. NCBI lineage: Eukaryota > Metazoa > Mollusca > Gastropoda > Planorbidae > Biomphalaria > Biomphalaria straminea. Next base: position 10,631 of record JADKLZ010015185.1, on the reverse strand, counting down.
TAGAAAACTTTCCAAAAACAAAGTTACAAACACAGTTTGTGTGGAAACACAAACTTAAAATCGGCCCCCGAAGTAGTCCACCCAGGCAGGTTTCAATATTTTCAGAAAGAACATCCGAATGAAATTATATCAAAGATAAATGACAGATAAAAATGTAGAAAGAAGGTTGACAGATCTTATGTAGTGCCCCAGCTGTGAAAATATACATCTTCCGTGCTTTCATCTCTCAACGTTTGCCTTGTAAAGCCGATGTTCTACGCAACTGCCACACCTCTTTTATGAGTTGGTTACTTAGAAAATATGTTGGAACAAATTAAAACGTGAAATAAAATGCAGTTTATAACATTATTAATTGTCTTAAATTAGTCTTATTTATAATCCATACTAATTAGGTTTATTCTCTTTAAAAAAAACTGCTTACATAAGTGATTTTTAAAAATTAGATTTTGATCTTTTAGAAAAGAAAAAAGTAGCCGTTGCATCAGAACTTTGAATTATCTAAAATATTGTAATATCTGATTTTCATTCTCTCTTCTACTTTCTAAACAGGACGGACGGATAGACAGACAGACAGACGGACAGACAGGCCAAACAAAACTAACAGCATCTTTTCCCATTTCGGGGGCCGCTAAAATGTAATAAACATATTTTCCATACGAAAAAGCCCAGCATATTTAAATAGGAAAAAAATTTAAGTTTATACACAAAAAAAAATTAAATATTGAATGACTCAAACGCTATGAATAAATGACTCAATAGCGCTACCAAGTCTGATCCATAATGCCATGAATGAATTACTCAAAAGTGCTACCAAGTTTTATTCATAACGCCATGAATGAATGAGTCAATAGCTCTACCAAGTCTGACTCACAGCGCTATGAATGAATGACTTAATAGTGCTAATAAGTCTGATTCATAAAGCCATGAATGAGTGACTTAATAGTGCTACCAAGTCTGATTCACAGCGCTATGAATGAATGACTCAATAGTGCTACCATGCTACCAAGTTTGATTCATAATGCCATGAATGAGTGACGCGCTTCCGCAATCCTATTAATTTTAGTTATTTACATTTCCGGCAGAGAATAATATTTCCACTCTCCATTACCAAGCATTATCACAACTTAGGTCAGATCTTCTCTCATGTTTTATATTAACAGTTTAGCAGGAGAAAATAGTCGCAATAGTCCTAAGGGTCCTGACTCATCACTAATTCTCCTTCTTGCTGTGGACGAAGAAACACGAAAATTTAACCTATTACCTCTTACCTTGGATCTAGGACAACAAAGCTATTTAATGATCGTAACCGAAGCTGCTAAAGCTACCAGAAACGATTTTTTATTCGCAATCCCGCCCAATAGTTGTTTTTTTAACCAACATAATACAAAATTTGCACTTCGTATTTTTTATATAACAAATTCTACCTCCAACTAGTAGGCCTAATTTTTAATTCCACATATTTCCTCTTTTGTTTTATAATTAGTTGACCGTCGGCATACACCGCTCTTTTGCAGGGCCGGCTCTAGGCCACTGCAACGTATGCGACTGCAATGGACCTCGCATTTTCATATGTCAGCACTTTCATAGGACCCGCGCTAATTCTAGGTGTAAAAATTATTAAATTTAAACATTTTATAACTTATAGCAGATTTCCCGCGATTAATCAAGAGCACACACACATATATATATATATATATATATGTATATATATATACGTGTATATATGTATATATATATATATACATATATATATATGTTTGTGTTCATTTGCTTTATATATATATGTGTGTGTGTGTGTGTATGTCTATTTGTCTTTCTTTCCAGAATCGCTATTAAAAAAGCAAATGATCACAAACACATACGTCCAATGTGTATTGGGATAAATTCAAATATCGCTTAAACGAAATTCTCGAACCAATACTTTATACTTCTATATTACTATCTTTTTTATCCAAAGATAACTTTGTACTGTGTAGAACAAAAGCCATACCCAAGCCCTGCTAACACTGAATATGTTAATGAGACCATTGCGTGCTTGCCAGATTGTCTTCCATAAAACAAAGAGTTCAGACACAACGAATGTTGAACAGGAACTCCAGTCAATCGACTTGTTGTATTTTTAGCTTGAAACACTCCACACAAACACTTTTCTGAACACTGGTAGAAGTGATGACGTAGTTTACTTCAATTCTTTGGCAGAACTAACATTTCATGTCAACTGGTGAGAAATAACCTTAAGATAATTGTGATAGAAAGCAAGAAATTTAAACAAGAAGTTTTAGGACCGAAATTCACCATTTTTTAAAATAATAAACATTTGATGAAACATCAATGTTACCATCGCCACAAACGTGTGAGACTTCTAGCTCATCAAAGTCAAGCTACGTACAGTCGTTAGTGGCCTAAGAATTACGAAAGATGTTTATCAATCTAAATAGTTTAAGTATTTCAAAACAAATGTTTGGCCCCTTTGCGTTCTTACATAGAAACTCATAATGCACTTTTTGTATGGACATATACATTTAATGAACGTAAAATATGAACATAACACTAACACTTCAAACAATAAAAAATAAATTAATGGAACAATATGAACAGAATATGATCACAACAAGGACAATCTTCTACTTTATAAAAGGAAAAGTAAGGCGTATGTATGTATGTATGAGCCGAATGGAAATCAAAACCGCTTGACCAATGTTGATTAAACTTGGCAGAAATGTTCCTTGGGTACCAACTTAGGCCGTAGTGTATATATTGTAGCCCTAAAACAAACTTAAGACCCTAAAAAAAAATAAAGTTGACCAACTATATTAAACTATTCTATCTCATAAATGTAGGTCACAAAAATTAGACTTCATGATTAGAAGAAAATGACAAGATCTAGATCTAAACTCTTATTCTAGAAAACAATTTTTTTTACTTTCACACATGAACATACATATTAGTGTCTATTCATTTCATTAGTTAATGAAAATTAACCTTCAAATTTGAGTTTACAAAACTTTTTTTTATGTAAAATCGTTCGCTCTAAATGTAGATCTAAATGGCTTTGAACGCCTTGACATACTTTTCCGTAACTGCGGCACTATTAGGCCTACATGTGTGGCGCGCAGTGGTACAAATGAAATGAACGTCAAAGGTCATAATTATAATATCGCGCATTATAAAAGCATATTATTAAAGTAATAAACTACTTACATAATACAATTTACTTTTCATTGTATTTTTCAAAGCATTTAAGCCTACAATTACCGATTCGGTTTACTTTTAAGTCTTTATTTTCAATTTACTTTTTTATTTTCAGATTTACTTATGCGCATTTAGACCTGATAATGTACGAAATACGGCTAATGTGTCTACATCAAATTATGCTTATTTATCTAGGTCGAGTTCACAGTGTTAATAGTCTTTTATTATAATAGGCTCAAAGTTTTAATTTATTGACTAGATTGCTGTGGCATTCAAATTGTTTAGATTCTAGAGCTATACCAAATTAAACTAACAATGTTACATAAACAGTTACATTCACGCGTTCGATTTGCTTTTAAAATATAGATCCATTGTATTGTTTTTTTGTCGCCTACACGGCTAACACGCCCACAGTATTCACCAAGGCAACGCGTATTGAGGTCACGAAATTTCGGCTCTAAATAAAATAAAAACATTGTTGGCTTTTGACTAATAAATGCGTTATTTTTGGATTTAACTCATTGAGAGTTCAATATTTTACTCTCTTAAATATACGATTAAATATACTTTTACTGAAGAAAGTCTAGATCTACTTATTAACTTGCATATTATACATAATAATAATTAAAAAATGCATTCTTTAATTTAGCTGTCTACATCAGGACATTTGTTATATTTATATAGATAAACTGGTACAAAAATAAAGTCTTTTCATTTCCAATATTATTCAAGTATATGTAGGTCTACAAGCAAATGTTTTTATTTGAAAAAATGGATTTAAATTTATGTCGATTGGCTAATTTTATAGCTACATTATACTATTTTTACATTTACGCATTCCGCATTCGTTTTACTTATTATTATTTCATTTTTTTACAAAACACTCTTAGTGACTACATGACAGTGATACGCAAATTAAGATCCGCGGGCCGCGGGTAACATATGGCTAGTATAATATAAAATAACGTAGCAATATGAATATAAAATAACATTTTTAGGTAATATAAATAATATAACTTAACAATATGAACACGATATAAACACTAAAGACAATATAAAATAATACAGACATGGTCTATTTGGTTCTCTGTTAATAGGTCTGGTGATATCCATGTTGCTTTGTGTATTCGTTTGTGTGGGAAGACAGTTCCTCCAATCACTAAGATGCTTGTGGCACACACATCTGGAAATCTCTCTCCTTTCATTCATCTCGCCTAATCCATGTTTTTCCATGATCTCTTCATATCCTTTGTTGTTATTGCTAACCTTAGCATTGAAATCGCCCATTATGACGTTCCTTTTTGGTCTCTCATGTAGGATGGTAGTCAGCCTATAGTGAACATTGTCCTTCTCCCTGGGTGTGTGCTACATGTATACAAGAAACTCAGTATTTTCTGCCCATAACCAGTCCATCTTGACTCACTGATTCTTAAGATGGTGAGGTTGTACCTTTTCATCTCAGCTGCTATTAACGCTGTCTTCCCAGTCTCATACATAGTCCGGATGGTGGTGGGGGTAGACATGATGGCCTGTCGGCTTCCAGATGACTCTTGTTTTCACCGACATGCGTCATAAACCTTCCATCTGGAGATCCATTCTCTCCCAGGTAATTGACTTCTGTTGATTTGGTGTTTCTGTAGCTAGTGGTTTTTTCTACTGCTAGCCTTACGCCTAACCCTCCTCCTTTCTTAGCCGTGCATGGTGGATTTAAGTCTAAAACATAGACCCATATAATTATCTTGACTGGAAAACGGAAACAAATTCTTATCCGATAATGATAAGATCAAAGACCCAGGTATATAGATTGTTATGTACGTAACTATTTTTTTCAAGCTGTAATGGAAGTCGCACTGAATCTAGAAAATTCGATCTTTCCTGTCTTAGAAAAGTAATGATCATTAGTTTTGTGGATTTTAAAAAAATAGAATGTGCTATTAATCGAAATAATTCACTTTTTTTATTTTAATAATCTTATGTACATTGATTACTTAAATCTTTCTAGATTATGTATCTAACAATTGCAAAGTTATAGTTTTCAGACGAGAGTGCTCTTATTTTGGATGTTCAATTAATAGATATAAAATATTAAATTATATGATATTGTGGTCTATAGGGCAGATGATGTAAAGGTCATCTGTTTCTGTGGCCTGCAGTTAACGAGGGTGTCACGTGGCCAGCACAACGACCGGACCCCGGTACGAAAGTCAAGCTATAGTTGCTAATTGTGACTTTAGCCGTGTTGACATACACTGAATAGTCCAATTCATGTGTCACAGACACCTAACATGAACTATGTAAAAACACAATGTTTGGACAGACTACACGAGGCTCTGCATGGGAGATATTAAATATACTAGCAATAATTCACAAGCTTCTTGAGCCCTAGCTTTTAGTCTTAGAATAGATCTACATCTATTATAAAGTATCTAGACACAAGATATAAATATATGTAGGCTTACAAGCAAATGTTTTATTTATAAAAACGGATTTGCTATTTTGATAACTCCATTCATACTGTTATTACTCCGCCATGCGCACCGCCTCCAGGCTAATGCAGACGTGCGCACTAGTAGACTGAAGTCGGTTGTTGAGAAGAGACGAACGATATCCGCCCAAGCTAGAGAGTGGAAAGAAGACACTGTGCTAAGAGAAGACGTTGTCTTGAGTAATTATGATGTCAATGTAAATAAAGAAATGTATCTCTTTTATTTTATTTTTTATTACTCTTAATAACTGCCATTTTATTTTCTTATACACTATAATACCGAACTCACTTCAAAAATAGAAGATTACGTCCTACGCGTCATGCATTCAGTCAACTCCAAATTGATTCGATTTCTGTAATTCGTCTAAATCTTTTAGTAAAATTTCAGTATCTTGTGTTGTTTTTATTGTTCTATATATTATACAAATTATCTGCAAATAATATTTTGTTTCTTTACTAATGTAATTTGGTAGATTATTTGTGTACATAGGAAACAGTATTTTTTTAAGTCTATTAATGGAAAATCTCTTCCAGTTTTCCTCATTTAATTTTCTTTTCTTTAGGCTCTACTGTATCGTCCACCATGGGCGTAGCCAGCCAGGGGGGTGGGTGGGGGTTCACCCCCCCCTCCGAAATGAAATCCCCCCTCGGGGAGGGGGTCGGAATTTAGTGACTGATTCTTTGCTTAGATTTTGTTACTTTTAGACGAGATTTCAATACTAAACCATCATTTGTCTCAGCGCAGCCAAGGGGTTTTGAGTTTAAAACCCCATACCAGAGGGTTTTGCAGTTATCCCCCCCCCCTCTTCTATATATAAAAACAAAAAAAAACAATGTAAACGACAATTTTGAAATTCCAAGAGCATAGCCTGGGGGGTGAGTTTGATTTTAAAACCCCCTCCGAAATTTTCGATAAAACCCCTTTCTTCAATGTAAGACTATCTATACGTAAGTCACCTGATACTATGAGCGTAGCCAATAGGGATTTTGTGTTTAAAACCCCTCCAGCGGGTTTGGCCTCTAAAAAACCCCTCTTCAATATATTAAAAGCAAATTAAACACTTAAAATTCTTTTAGCGCAGCCAAAGGGGTTTTAAGTTTTAAACCCCTTCAGCAGGGCTTGAAGCTAAAAAATACCTATTAAATATAACAAAAATAATGCTTTAAGCGTAGCCAAAGGGGGTTTGAGTTAAAACCCCTCTTCAGCGGGGTTTAAAGCAAAAAAAAAATACTTCTTCAATATAAGGAAAGGAAATTACACACTTAAAATGCGTAGCCGCAGGGGTTTTTGAGATTAAACCCTCCTTCGGCGGGGTTTTAAGCTAAAAAATATCTCTTCAATTTGAAAAAAAAAGCAAAAACTCCAGGAAGAACATATTCTAGGGCACAATAAACGCCGTCCGAAAGAATGAAGCTAATAAAGATTAATTATGTACACATATATTCACACAGACACACACACACACACACACACACATATATATATATATATATATATATATATATATATATTTGTATATTTGTATGTATATTTTTTTTTCGCGGGGGCGGGAGGGGGAAAGAAAAAAAATCCCCCCGCCCACTGGTGATCAGTTCTCGAATATTCGGTTCAACTTCAAACAGATACGTGTCTGGATCGTCCCCTTCTTCAACTATGACTTCTCGGAGGCGTGCTTGTAAAGTTTCTTAATCTCATCTCTTCTTCAGATCGCGATAGCCGAGCTCTTTCCTTAGTTTCTTCAATTCAAGTTCGTGCAGCAGTTTCAGACGAGCCATAGTAGATCCGTTCCTATCCGATCCGCTCCGATCCCACTTCTGACACTAGTGTTACGAATCTCACTATCCAGGCTCTCTGCAAACTGCACCATACACCACCAACTTAAAGAACTTGACAACTCCGGGCTCCAAAGTAACGTGAAAGTTTAATGTCAATAAAGAACAGAATATAGTACAATTGGCAACACGTATCACAGACTGTACAATTATCTCTCCGATAGCACCGTATCGCCGTATCAACTCTTGCACTGGTCTCTCCGTCTCGTTCCGGGCTTGCACTGGGTTCAACCGTTCAGGACTGACTTCACACACTTGGCTCGATGTGCCAGACTCGATCATAGATCAAGATCAAGACGCCAGCTGTCTCAACTGTACTTGACAGTACTCCGCACTAAACCGTCGTAATGTTCCGTACAGAACCGCACCGCTGAACTGTGCTGTAGTCGACCGTGCTCCGAACCTTCTGTCGTGAACTCCTTTTCCGGACCGCTTTTCTGGACCGTCTGGACCGCGACACCTCGGCTCTTTATATAGGGTCCCTGCTGGCCTTCTCGAACAGGACAGAATGCCCCTCGACATTTCTAGGTGGTCAGATGACTATAATTCTCGTGGCGCTCCTGAGCTGTGTTCACGTCGCGGAACTCTCCCGAAACTTCTTGTTGAGACGCGTCGCGGCTGACCATAGTAACTCGTTACGCTTGACCGCTCCTCAGGCCTAGGGCGATTTGCGTCGGCTGACTACACACACACCGCTACTCCCCTGTCTGTGTTGTCACCAGGTTTATAACATTATTTTATTATAGTATATGTTAAATAATGGGAGTATTGTCTACTTCAAAAGTTAATTTTTTATTTGTGTTGTTCCCCTCTCATTACTGTGAGTAAAATGATATGAATGGGATCAATTGTATCTTAAAATAGGAATTTGTGTACTACACTAGCAGTTTACTGTTCTTTAGATTCTTCAACTATTACCTAAGCATTACGTTTCTACTCTATTATTATAGACATTGCGACGACGCGAGAGGAAAAGAAAAATGGGAAGAAAAAATTCAAGATTGTCAATTACAGCAGAACCAAATGTGCTTTATATCGAATGTCTAATATTTGATGTTATTATGTTTATTTAGGCCGTCTTTTATTTAGAGCTATCTCTATCTATGGCCACCGTCAGTCGCGAAGCGACTATGGATCATCTCATGGAAATGAGATGAATGCCTGGGCATAAGCTGTGGTCGGAACGAAGTCGCCCACACATCAGTTCCCCCCTCTCCACGAAGCTGATGCATCCAAAGGAACGGCAGTGCCGATACAGTTTGGGGTCAGCAGCGTCGCAGGTTCTGCCAGAGTGTAGCACTGGGTGCTGCAAACTGCCTTAGGGTCGCCAGCTCCTGATTTTTCCTCAGGGTTGACTCCCGAAGCCTTTCCCTTGCAAAGCAGCAGAGGTTTGAATTCAGAGTTTTCCTTCTCCTAGGTGGGTAGCCAGTCATGGCTAACGAGCCCCTCCTGCCCGAAGCTTACTGGTTAAGGCGCCAGTTTCTCGCCTGTGCCCCTTCTCCTGTTCCTCAAGGTTGTCATTGCCGGAAGTGGTAATGGATGTAAGCACTCCACTACCTATAAAATGATTCCTAATGGCATGCGTCTCAAATAGCCTCTGACAACCAGTCCAACTCCCGGCCTTCACGTGTGGCTCAGATATTGAGTCCGGCGGAACTGTTCTTACTAACATTTAGAGCTATAATTATACATTATACCTAATACCTTTCACCTTCATCTATCCCCTAGTCTGATGGACACAAGATTTGTTGACCGTCTTTCTCCATCCTTCTCTGTATTTTGCCTTTAATAGAATCGTTTTCAATGATAGGCTCCCCATGCTTGTTTTTTTTTTTTGTCTTCCAATCGATTTCCCTGTCTGCCTCAACTTTTGTTTTGTAATTTGGCCATAGAGTTTTATTTTGCATTTTTGGCAGTAGTTAGCAAGTCATTGAAGGATTCACTTGCTTTGCTAATCCAGTCTCTATACCTAAGATCTTTCTGTTGCATCTCAATTCCATTGCTAGGATTTCACTCTCTAGTTTAGCAGTCAGTGTCCATATAAGAATGTGGCCATGACTAGGGAGTCCAGTCTGATTTTAGTGTCTAGGGCTATGTCTTTGCCCTTACATATTGTTTTGTTTTTGTAAAAGCTGCTGTGGGTTGTGGATTCCTGGCCAGTAGTTCAGGTTTCATTCCTTCATCTGAGACGATAGCTCCAAGGTATTTAAAGTAGTAGTAGTAGTAAGTAGTATTTAAAACTACTGACACTTGCCAGCTTTTCACCTCAATATTGATGTCCCTTTTAAAACCTTGTTGGCTATTGGTCCTAATTTCTTTTTCGGGACTGCAGGAATTTGCATACCATATGCTGCAAAAGTCGTGTCTATACGCAACACCAGCTAGCTCTTTTTCTGTCGCTGCCAAGCCATCTTTATCGTCCGCAAAGTACAAGTTAGTAATTCTTCTTCCTCCAATAATTACAGTACCTTTATTGCCCTCGAGAGCATCTTCCATTATCCTTTCAACGAAGATATTGAAAAGAGTTGGTGAGAGTAGGCAGCCTTGTCTCACTGCAAGAGTGGTTTTAAACCAGTCTCCAATGTTATTGTTGAAGTACACCGCTCTAGTGTCCTGCGATCTGAATTACTTTTTTAATGTTTTTATTCAAATTGCACTTTTCAATTGTCGCCCAAAGTTACTCTGTTGAAAGCTTCCACTGATGTAACAGTAAGTTTGAGATGCATTTTTACTGGTGGAAAAATATTTTTTAGCTGCAGTTCCATTGACTGAACAATATGTCTTAGCTGAAGATCAAGATGCAAAAAAAAAAATTCATGAAATTGCATTCATTTCTTAACAAACATTAATGTTCTTTATAATTAATGTCAACTGATTTTGTTTTCCTTCAGGCTACTGTCATTTGTAATAAATCTCAACTATGACAACGACATGTTTCATAATAATGTGTTATATCAAACTTCTTTGAATAGTAAATCCATACAGAACATTAAAATAGAACTACTTTTAATTATTTGATATAAGGTTTATTAATTTCATACAAGACATTAAAACAAAACTACTTTCAATGACTAGATATAAGGTTTAGTAATTTCATACAGGGCATTAAAATAGAACTACT
>JADKLZ010015165.1:0-10948 GCA_021533235.1 Biomphalaria straminea | reverse complement strand
TTGTCTGAGAAGTCATTGCTATGATTGACGTATAGACGAGAAAACAGAAACTTCTTGCACTTATACTATCGCATTGTTTCTAGCTAAGCAAAAGTTGGTATATGGTGGCGAATAGAAGAAAACTTTTCATAAATAATGGAATTTTTTTTCTTGGGATTATGGAAATGTCATCCAAATATAACCCAGTGCTGAAATAATAACGTATAAGATTGCAAGGGAGCGATGCAAAAATAATAAAAGTTACTTTCTAATATTGTACCACAACTCAGAGAGTTTATATATGTTTTAGCAAACCACTTAAGGGATATAATTTTCTGAGACATAAATGTTGCAAGGTACTCTGGTATCCTAAATTACAGCACACCTAACATAGTTGTAGGATATATTAACAGTAGCAATGGCAATGTTTAAATGACTGAAACATTTAAGTGGACCAAGAGCTGATGGTAGCAGTTCTGATAATTTAGAAACGCCTGGAAAGAGATTGATATGAGCTCATGGACATGGTATTGCAGCAACATCGCCAAAAATTCACAAAGGAATGCAGACAGTATTAATGAAGAACAGAAAAGTAACTTGAATCGATGTGCACACCATTTATTTTAGCTATTTGGTCAAAATTTTTAATCAGAACATGCTTCTAACATACATTTTTCTCGGTTTTCGAGAAAAAAAGTTTTCTTTCTTTGCCTCTTTTACCTATTGAGCGACTATTTTAATTAATGATAAAGTGTCATATGAACACCTCGCTGGTGTGCTCATCGTGCTGCTGTTAGACCCATGAAAGAACAATGTTATGAAAGTGTGAGGGGCGAAAATCTTTGCCGTCGCTCTGAAAATATAAATACTAGAGGAGCAGTGCAAAGACAGCTGTCTGTGAATACATATATACCTTTCATTGTTTGACTTTCTTGTTGGCAGATGTCCTAAGGGACAAGGCAACAAAATACAAAAGTACCTTCAAATAATGGTGTTAATTATTGGCAAAGTGATGGCTAGGTTAGAGCAATACATTTTCTTAACGAAATGTGTGACAAGTAAGCTCAAAATGTTATTGAGATAATTTTAGTCTAATCAAACTAGCATGTTATTGGAACAGAAAAAAAAAGTTTTAACGATAAGAAAATATCAGGAAAGTAATCTTAAGAAGCCGGATTCACCATTTAAATAAAGAACAAGAGGTTAATGCTGAGTGCATCAATCTCTTTTATACTGAGCCAGACGACAAGATATGTGAACTAGAAGACATCTACAGGCAGCCACATGGTATATGGCATTCCTACGTGGCGTAATGTGAAAGGAGCTTTTTAAAACTAAAGTTAATTAACAATTTTTAATAACTTTTGAAAAACGAATTTCAAATCAAGCAATTCAGTCCGTTGAAAACGAAATCGCAAAACATATTGAGTTTAAAGTTATTTATAAGTTTTCAAATTTAAAATCCTGAAAAGGAAATTTAAGTTTTTATTTTCTAAAGTTATTGCAGAGTTTTATATGTTACGATAAAAAAAAATTATTTCAAGTTTTTGTAGCGATCTATATACATTTCATAAAGTTACATTTTTTTACCTTTAACTTTGTGTAACAGCAATAAACGAACTGTATTATTTACACAAAAAAGAACAAACCAACGATAGCTTTAATTGGGAAGAAAAAGTGGAATGCTGGTGGGGGGAGGGGTGACACCCATTCTAGTGACGCCTCTGAGTTGAAGCACCACTTCTTAAGTTACTACACTTAATAATATTCCAATGATGAGCCTTTAGATTTACACTTTGAAGACGATGCGCAAATATACCTGAACATTAATTAATTAAACTCTTGAAGCAAAAATGCATGGGAACCCGCAGGTGGGTACATGGTGGTGGAGTTGCACCCCCCCCCTCCTGGATTCTGACTATAGGCTAATCTACCAGTACATCACCCAGTGGAAGCACTACTTGTTACTTAGAAGTTTATTGATTTGGTGGTGGAAAAAAATGGCTAGAATTTGGCTACTCAAAATCCAGGGGGGTGCAAGTGCACCCCCTTGCATCCCCTGCGGGCGCCCATGCATCCAAGATATTTTACATTCTTCTTTAAAAATTTCAGTTTCAAATGAGGTTAAGGGCCTCCGTATTGCTCATGATTTATGCACACGGCCACTTGCTAAAATCTGGCACTGCTAAAGTTATATATTTTAATTACTTTGTGCTAACTTTGACCTATTTGTGAGAGGGTCAAGATCAAAATGAATGTTATTAGAACCCGCGCTTGTAGTTATCAGGTTGAGTTATCTCCCTTCTATTAATATCTCATGTGATACAAAGAACAGGTAGGGTTGTTTTTAAATTAATTTTCTTTTTCGCATCAGAGATCTAGGTCTTCCTAATAAAAAATATACACTACTTCACAATGTACCTGCCCCCCCCCCCCCCCAATGAAGCACTCTTCTCCTGACAGGTACAAGGACTTTCTAACACCCAGGCCACAGATGTCGGCCTAAGACTTGATTAATATTATAGTAGTGAAAACATTGACCCGTCGACTTCCTGGTTGATATACTAAGACCTGATATATGAAAATTGCGATGGATTAGCCTTTGTGGATAAGTCATTGCGAAGGTTAAATTTACTGGATAATCCTGGATAGCCCTTGATATTGTTTTTTATCCTCTTTCTGTCGTTCCTTCACCTGTTGTTTTTTTCATACCTGTCGTGATCTTGGTACATCTATACTGAAGACACGCACACACACACATCAAAACTGAGCAGAAAAGCATACGTAATAGCAAGCATGTACACACTCATACGTGAATTAAAGAATCCGCACGCGCAAAAGAAAAATTAGAATCAAAGATAATAGTGTGGATCAGTAAGGATACAATATCCGGACCGACATCCAGTCAGGAAACTGAGAACAATCGACATTGAGATCTAAAGCGTTGTGAAAAAAATTAATAGACTCTATTTATAAACTGAGAGTAAAGTAAGTTCATCAGGGCCGGTCATAGGCCACTGCAACCTATGCGGTCGCAGTGGGCCCCGCGCTTTCATAGGCCCGGAGCTAATTATATCTGTAATAATTAATTGTAAAATATATACGAAAAATTTCTGGAAATGTCCTGCACTTATTAAAATCCACTGAAAACTCATAAAAATCTCCTGAAAAATTGACTAAATTGAAATTTTTGTGTGTCATTCAGTACGAAAACGCCAATCCTACGCGCGATAAAAAAAAAGGCCATTGTCAGCTTTCATGTAATAAGATGTAATAATCGAACTAGTTTTAACTGAAACCGGAAGTTCCAACACCTTATTTACTTTATAGTCACATTGTTTGTAAATATGCCATAGGTTGCAAAATTCGTAAACTAAAGTTAACTTTATCGCGATTTTGTACTTAGAAAGGAATAAATAAAATACAAAACTGAATTTATTTTCTAGTACAAAATCTTAATTTTCCCTTATTATCCTTATTCAAACCCAGACTAGGCCCCGCGCAATCAGTTTCGCATAGGACCCCGCAATCGCTAGGACCGGCCCTGAAGTTCATCTGTTTCCTTTGGCCAACGGTTAACGAGTATGGTGCAATGTGGTCAGCACAACCAAAATCAGGTGCTCATTAAAGTTGGGTGGTCACAGGGGCGCCCTAAAAATCCCGAAATCCGAGTCTTCACCGAGTTTCGAAATCAGAACCTCAAGCTTGTCCACTTGTAGCGTGCTCGTAATATAAGAGAAGTAGTTTCGGATCTACGGCAGTGGGTCACCCATGGTCTTTCTCTACACTATGGAGACTGAACTTAAATTACATATTAAATTAAACCTTTTTAAGCAGCAAAGTCATATAAAAAGGTAATGTATTTCTTTCTTATAAAAAAGGCTATTTTTATCAATATTATTATGCATAAGTTTCAAAAAGTGGATTTGTATTAAAGATTTCGAAAAATTGTAAGGGCTCCCACAAAAAAAAATCAACCCTGTGGCCTCCACATTCTTAAATCAGGCCCTGCATGTTTTATAAAGAAACAACAGAACTGAGTTATGGCCCCTGATAAATGTGAGATTCTCTGGTGCAAAGTGGTTCGACCGATCTTGTGTCTCTGTTTTCAAGAGCTCATCATCGTCTCTGATTAACGGGTTATCTGACGCCCCGGGAGACAGCTGGCTCCCCTGGGGGCCGGTGGAAGAGAGGAATCGCTAAGAAAAAGAGAAGTATCTAATGTGTAGTCTATATTTCCATCCGTGTTTGTGTGTTTGGAGGTGAGCGCCCACTAGACGCACCGCTAACGCCAGCTCATCGCGGACAAAAGTAGGACCTGGGATGGGGCGGAGGCTGGGCGCCAACTAAACAAACATACAAACCTTTTCCAACGCGGACATGACGCACCAGTTGCTACCTGCGGGTAAGACGCCCTAGTAAAATGTCAGGCGACGAAAAAAAAAAAGGCCTCGGGCACCACTAACTCACTATTGACATCTTTATCCTTTTCCAGTTTATAACTTTAGTGAACAAAAGTCTACAGATAATTTAAGTGCTGGAGAATAGTACTGCTCACTCAAGTCTCTAAGTTATCTAGGTGGTATAGAGTAATTCTCTTCACTCAAGTCTCTAAGTTATCTAGGTGCTATAGAGTAATTCTCTTCACTCAAGTCTCTAAGTAATCTAGGTGCTATAGAGTAATTCTCTTCACTCAAGTCTCTAAGTTATCTAGGTGCTATAGAGTAATTCTCTTCACTCAAGTCTCTAAGTAATCTAGGTGGTATAGAGTAATTCTCTTCACTCAAGTCTCTAATTAATCTAGTTGCTATAGAGTAATTATCTTCACTCAAGTCTCTAAGTAATCTAGGTGGTATAGAGTAATTCTCTTCACTCAAGTCTCTAAGTAATCTAGGTGGTATAGAGTAATTCTCTTCACTCAAGTCTCTAAGTAATCTAGGTGGTATAGAGTAATTCTCTTCACTCAAGTCTCTAATTAATCTAGTTGCTATAGAGTAATTATCTTCACTCAAGTCTCTAAGTAATCTAGGTGGTATAGAGTAATTATCTTCACTCAAGTCTCTAAGTAATCTAGGTGGTATAGAGTAATTCTCTTCACTCAAGTCTCTAAGTAATCTAGGTGCTATAGAGTAATTCTCTTCACTCAAGTCTCTAAGTAATCTAGTTGCCATAGAGTAATTCTCTTCACTCAAGTCTCTAGGTAATCTAGTTGCCATAGAGTAATTCTGGAGGTGTGGTGGCTGAGCGGTAAAGCGCTTGACTACTGAACCGGGGTCCGGGGTTCGAATCCTGGTGAAGACTGGGATTTTTGATTTCAGGATCTTCGGGCGCCTCTGAGTCTACCAAGCTCTGGTGGGTATCTGACGTCAGTTGGGGAAAAGTAAAGGCGGTTGGTCGTTGTGCTGGCCACATGACACCCTCGTTAACCGTAGGCCACAGAATCAGATGAACCTTTACATCATCTGCCCTATAGACCTCAAGGTCTGAGAGGGGAACTATAGAGTAATTCTATTCACTCATGTCTACAGATAATCAAGGTGCTATACAGTTATACAATTTTACTTTTACATTTTTAGTGTTTACGGCAACCATCGTAATAACATTGGCCTGAGAGAATCGGTGTGGATTAATTCTAAGCCTCACATTAAAATCACTCAACATTAAGTTATATGTTTGTAAAAGACGAAGAGGCAGAGAAAGAAAGCAATGAGAGGACATACAAATCACAGGGTGGACAGGTCGGTCACTGGAACAGATTCTTCTTAAGGCAAAAGGAATGGAGGTAGATGGTTGACAGAAAATGTGCGGTGCCTTGAAGTTGGTATTGTATTTCCAAACATGGGCGTAGCGGGGGGGGTTGTTTGTGGTTTCAGTACCCCCCCCTTTAAGAAATGAAATCCCCCCCCTCATGCCTCAGGGGGAGAGTAGGAATAAATTGACTGTTTTTTTGCTATGATTTTGTTTATTTTAGGTGAGATTTTAATACTAAACCATCCCTTGCACTAGCGAAGCCAAGGGGGTTTTAAGTTAAGAAACTTTTGTTTTATATAAATGCGTTAAGGTTATCTGTTAACCCCTGATAATTCTTCTTTCATCTTCACGACTTTGTAAATGGGATCCAGACAAAGGATAGGATCACGGCGTATCGAGAAAGCTGAAAGCATGACATTTCGCTAAATATAAAACAACCTGACAAATAAACAATCAATTAAATATAAATATGTATGGGGCGCGGTGGTCGAATGGTTAAGCGCTCGGCTTCCGAACCTGGGGTCCTGGGTTCGAATCCCGGTGAAGACTGGGATTTTGAATTTCGGGATTTTTAGGGCGCCCCTGAGTCCACCCAACTCTAATGGGTACCTGACTTTAGTTGGGGAAAGTAAAGGCGGTTGGTCGTTGTGCTGGCCACATAACACCCTGCTCGTTAACCGTTGGCCAAAGAAACAGATGACCTTAACATCATCTGCCCCATAGATCGCAAGGTCTGAAGGGGACACTTTACTTTTTTTACTTTATATATATATATATATCTGGTATATCAGTCAAGTATAATTTTTTTCTCTTGTTTGAGACACCAAGGCAAACAGGCAGAAAGACAGAGACAGTTGATATAAGTTTTGTAAAAAAAAAAATTGGGCTCCTATGAATTGGTCCTAGCATATGGTGCAAGAAATGTGCCTAGATCTTTTTTTCTTCTGATTCTTTAATTAGGTCGTGTGTTCGAACCTGGACGTTCAGTTCTTTATTTCTTACAACTTAGACGACCATGTTTCCTAGACTCTCCATTCCTAAACCACACACAGACACAAGACCTACCTTGCTTGCAGAAACACAGAACCAGCCAGTCGATGAGACAACAGTTATATCTATACTGCAACTTCTGCCACCAGGTCATCTTTCCCTCGTCCAGCACCTGGTGGTGATGCTGGTGGCGGTCATCGTCGTGGTCATTGGCCGCAATGTAGGAGGCCGCGAAAGCACTCATGTCCAAAATAGTTTCTTAATGGCTTAGCTTGCCAACTAAGAAATCAAACACTCTTTCCTGCTTAAGAAGGAACAGTCTGAACACAGACCCCTGTTATAATTGTCAGCTCACGGGTGAGGAGTGGCTAATGCCTGACTCAGACATACATTATGGCTAAACACATTTAGATGTCATATCAAAGACATCACTGTAACATTGTTAGTACATGGAAATTGCCAACATTTTGTAATCATTGTTATATATTCATGTCATTATTAACCAAAGCAGACAATGAAAAAAAAAAGAATAAATAGAGCTAATAGACATCGGATAAGCCAGGAATATTTTATATACACACACATACACAGTGTGTAACATTGATAACGTGCCAATGTGCAATAACCTAAATGTACTTTTTTTTTTCTTGCATTCCAACAGGACAACGAAATTTCAAATTTGATCGTATTTTTTTTTTGGTTTATTCGAATTATACTTTTATTTACAGTAACACACAAGACAAACAGGTTATTGATGGGTTGTATATAGCAGATATAGGAGCATTCAAACAGGACAATGAAATTTCAAATTCGATCATATTTGTATAGTTAAAGAAACGTCTACCATAGTCGCTAAAGAAATGCGTTTGTGTTCCAATGATTAAGTTATAAAAATGTGAGTCATTAGATGGGTCAGTAAAAGATCGCATAAACCTTGAATATTTCAATGCGCAATTGATTAATTTTGATATTATGTCATTGAGGTTTGTCTTAAGATAACTATTGCCCTACATTGCTGACTTGGATTTAGACACTAGGGTACGTAGAGCCCATACAGATGAAACTCCAAGGCTTCATCATCCTTTGACTTGGTGGTATTGCCAGGAGGCATGGGTTATGGAGTGCGTGTGTTTCTATGGTGACGGTGAGAAGAAGCTTTTGATTGGTTGGTAGCTATGCAGGGTGAATGATGCAAGATAAGCGTCACTGTCATGAGCTGTCTTAGGTGCGACAAACGATGCCAGGATGCCAGAGTGTAAAGAAGTATTGTTATTGTGTGTTCAAATTGTTTAAATTTCGTTTCAAGTTAAAGGTGTCTATATTGTACTAAAATTTACATTTGGTTTTGTTCGCAAAGAAATTATTTAAGTTATTTCAAGTTGTTTTTTTTTAACTTTAAATATAATAAGCCCACGGCGGTTTCGGAAGTGCGGTGGCTGAGCGGTAAAGAGCTTGGCTTCTGAACCGGGGGTCCCGGGTTCGAATCTTGGTGAAGACTGGGATTTTTATTCCGGGATCCTTGGGCGCCTCTGAGTCCACCCAGCTCTTATGGGTACCTGACATTAGTTGGGGAAAGTAAAGGCGGTTGGTCGTTGTGCTGGCCACAAGACACCCAAGTTAACCGTAGGCCACAGAATCAGATGACCTTTACATCACCTGCCCCATAGGCCACATGGTCGAAAAAGGGGGGGTACTTACAGCGGTTTAGTTGTCTACCAGCAGTTTGGTGCTACAAGTCAACGACTGGCAACAATAGGTGTGCGCATCATGTTTAAAATTACTTTAATTTTATAAATGCCTTAGGGGCATAAGCACATCTTTAGAAAACTTCCTTAAGGAATGACAGAAACCTTTCTAATGTAACTTAAAATCTTGTATGTGTGTTCGTATGTGAATGTTGTTCGAATTTTTTAATCAAATATTGTTTTTTGTACAGTAGTTACGCTCAAGTTGTCAATTGTAATCAAACTAAATTACCATTAGATTGGATCAATAAAAATTATCTTATCTTATTTTAATAAGTAACTGACTATATTTGCATATGTAACTCAGAAAAGACATAGCTCAAATTGCCAAAATGTTGTTTTTTTTTTGTTGTTGCTGTTTTAATGTTTTAATGTTTTTTTGTTTTGCAATAAAGTTGTAGGAAATGTTAAGATAAAGAATTTTGTGAAAAATATTTTTTTAACACTGATCTTAACTAATATTCAAAAAAGGTATAGAAGAAAAACAAAATGGCTCGCATATTTACATTTAACAACAAAATGGTTCGCTTTCAGAAATCAAAATGTAACCGTCGCACCTAAACTTCACATCTACAAAATATGGTGCAATTGGATTTGTGACTAACGGACAGACAGACAACACAATAACTAATAACGGCTTTTCCACTAATAAAACAGACATGTTTTTCTTGAGACCCTCATGTTATTGATACTATCTCACTGCCCGTTTGATCTTGGGCTAAGCCACGCCCACTCTGACATCCCATGTGACCTCGCGTGACCCGGGCGAGCGACTACCTCGTTCCACGCATGGCCGACAGTGTGTGTTGGTGCGTGCCGTAGACAAGCATATGCGTAAATAATTTAAAAATCGATGATGAAAAAATGTTTCTCGGCCTCCGGGTCGCGAAACACCTGCTCAGCCAAAAGTAGACTTATCAGCACACGAAATGTTGAAATAGATAGATGACTCCTAGATTAGACCATACAAGACAGGTCTTACAATCCTCAACACTAGTAGCGAGATAACTATTATCGAAAGGATCTCGGAACATATTCAAACAGTAGACTATTAGCACACGAAATGTTGAAATAGATAGATGACTCCTAGATTAGACCATACAAGACAGATCGAAAGGATCCCAGAGAGCATTCAAATAGAAGGAAGGAAACAGCACAAACTCGGCCAAATGTGGGTCAATGATCAGCCGTAAATACAACTCACACCGGAAGTGGTTAAAAGAAAGAAAAAAATAATAATAAAGATACATCATAATAATAAAAATCTACCTAAGGCAACTCCATTTGTAAAGGCGTCATAACTCATTTCTTACAAGTGCACTGGATAGAATGGAACATATGTCAGCACAAAGCAAAAAAGGTCTTTAGACATCAGTTTGGAGCACTGCCTAATCTGGAAACCACAGCACAGTTTATTACAGTTATAGGATTAGTTAACTGAAGTCGCCAACTTCTTTAGAACTTTAACAAAAATTAACAGTGTTCGACTGGAGAAAACTGCGGTGCCGAAACAGACAAAGAGCACATAAATAGCTGCGCTAAAAACATCCTTCTTCTACAAAGCTTGTATTCTTGTTTGCATTTTATTTTTTAAATGATGACCTGCTAACTATCTCTTAAAAGAAACGCTCGCAAAGACCTTCCAACAGTGAAAAGTTCCAGGAAATAGAAGAGGCAGACAGAGAAAGTGATTGAAAGAGAGCATTAAAGAATGGACGGGCATGCCATTGAAGGAAATTCTAAGACAAAAGACAGAGAGGAATGGAGAAAGATGGTCGACAAATCTTGCATGGTTCCCCAGTGATCCAACAGGTCAAGGTCAAGGTAAAATTCACATTTCAAATAAAAAGGGACGCGGTGGTTGAATAGTAAAGCGCTTGGATTCCAGAATAGCCTTGGGTTCGATTCCCGGTGAACACTGAAATTTTAAGTTCCGGAATTTATAGTCCAGCCAACCTAGACATTTAGTAAACAGTAAAGGCACTTGTGCTGGCCACATGACACCCTCGATAACCACTGGCCACAGACGACCTTTACAATCTTTGTTTGACATGTTTCGAATGTTCCTTCAGAGTTGAAGATAA
The DNA here is from genome assembly GCA_021533235.1 of Biomphalaria straminea. Lineage (NCBI taxonomy): Eukaryota > Metazoa > Mollusca > Gastropoda > Planorbidae > Biomphalaria > Biomphalaria straminea. The sequence goes on along the minus strand of JADKLZ010015165.1, from coordinate 399 downwards.
TTACTTCCTAGTCCAAACCTCCCGCAGGACGACGGGGGACGAGAGCGGCAGGGTTTGAACCCTGGACCATCGATAAATCGAAACGACAGTCCAGCGCGCAAACCCCACGACCTGGCAGTCATCCATTGATCATAAGATTAGCATGAGGTTACTTATCCCTTCAAAGATATACAGTCATGTTAGTCTATTTTGTTTAACGTGGAGTTTTCTGTTATAAAAAAATTTCCTTCAAGCCATGGTTTTCATTTTGGAGTTCATCTCAGGTTACAAAGATTAGTAACAGTAATCTTGTCTTTGGCTAATATCTTAATTTTGTCTAGATCTGATCTACAATGTAGTCTTTGTATTGTTTTTAAACAATAACATACACAAATTGAGAAAAAGAGAAAACAAAAAAAA
>JADKLZ010015164.1:0-11435 GCA_021533235.1 Biomphalaria straminea | reverse complement strand
CATAAGGCCGACTCAAAAATTATTAGGTGGCTGTTAGGATCATGCGAACTATCTTAGATGGAAATAAAAATTCTATAAAAATTCACGCCATTTCTAACATTTAGTTCTATGTATTACATTTGAAACCAGGGTTTGACAAAGGTTTGTTGATGAAATTTAAAACAATATAAGAAGAATAATAAACCTAAGGGTTATGACCATAGACATAAATAAATATAGACTGGCCAATATGAGAATTTTATTAAACAAAAATCTGTGTGTACTTTATTTTTTGTCTATAAATTTTGTTTAATCTCTTAGGCTGAAGATCATTCAATTTTTAAATATTTCATAATTCGGAAATCCGAATTCGATAGATAATGTTACATCTCCAGTGGCGGACTAAAATGTGTGTATGTGTGAGACCCACTGATACAGGCTTAGGCGACAAGTCACACAGGTCAACCAAAGACTGTCCCTAGTGTGACCTGTGCTGTACGCATGTGAGCCGAGAGCTTGGACGGACTAGGAGCAGTGTGTTTAACAGTGTGTGTTGGACAGTTTGAGTGGCAGTCGAGAGAATAGAAAGTAGAGTGGACTGGTGTTACGAACAATCTTTGAAAATGTAGCTTATACGATCTGGAGAGACTTGTATTGGTTTGACAGTTCCATTGTGTTTAAGCATCTGTAGTTAGTGGAGCCAATTGTGTTAATGGGCTGTGGTGTTGTATTTGTTATTAAACCGCCACTGTGTTTTTGAAGCTCTTGTCGTTAAGTTCTTGAGTTAGATGTGTTGTGTTGTTGTTAAGCAATGTTTGCAGAAGGCCTGAGAAGTGAAGTTCGTTACAATATACATGTTTTAAAGTTACATGAAGTTACTTCCTTTTTCTAGTCTATATTTTTCTATGCCTATGGCTATGACTTTCTAATGCAAATGAAATGTATATTTAAAAAGAGTACGTTCCCCTTTCAGACCTCGTGATCTACGGGGCTGATGATGTAAAGGTCATATGTTTCTGTGGTCTATGGTTAACGAGGGTGTCATGTGGCTAGTACAACGACCAAACGCCTTTACTTTTACCCAACTAATGTCAGGTACCCATTAGAGCTGGGTGGACTCTGAGGCGCTCTAAAGATCCCGATAGTGACATTTCCAGTCTTCACCAGGCTTCGAACCCAGGACCCCCGGTTTGAAAGCCGAGTGCTTTACCACTCAGCCACCGCGCCTCCAAATAAAATCTAAGCGCAAGGGAAATAATTTCTTACAAAAATGTAACAGTTCTCTAGATAAGTTGATTTCGACACAATTATCTTGCTGGAAATGTCAGAATTTCAAAGGTATTTTAGTGAGAAAACAAAATATCTACAGTGAACTGTAATTGATGCAATTGAAACAAATGTTTCGAAAAGAAAATGAAACCTTTCCAAAGACTATACTTTTACTTTTTTCATGGCTTTGTTTATATGGCATTGATGTTCATATTGTATGTTACACTTTCATATTATACTTTAAAGTTTGACTTGGACATATTTCAAAATTCAGCTCAAATTGTATATTTGTTTCCTTTTGTCACGGATGAATGTGTGTATGAATGTATAATCTATTTTTATATATGCGCGAATGACCGGAAGTGTGTTAGGTGTCAGAGAGAGGTCAGTTGTGATAGAAGCTTTGAACCTCAATAAAGTTTATGTGTTCGTCTTGACCGAATTGTGGTCAGTGTTTTGTAATTTTAAATGAGCCCAGGGACACCTAGACACCATGAGATACTAATGTAGTTCATATCAAGTTATCAGTAGAAATATAAATAAGAAGAGCTGTGATACCTTTATCAACTCAACTGTAGAGTTAAATTCTAATTTGGAGCAAGTAAAAAAATAAACTTCTCAATTTTCAAATTGAAATTATTAAGATCTACATAAACTGGATTAAGGATAGATCTAGTAGGAAAAAAAGCAATAAAACATTTTAAAATTTTGATATTTCGTATGCATTACTTCTGGCACCTTTTTTTCTTTCAAAAACATGAACATAGATTAGATTTATTTTCATTTTTTTTTTTTTGCTTATCAAGGCACCTTGCATGGCAATGTCAGCTATAGAACAGTTTGAATCTAATTTACTAGATTTGTTCCAAACTCACGGTACATGTTATTACTACACGGATCAAAGCTCTGTAATAAGAAGAGAAGATATACCAAACGTGTTTACTTCATTGTTTAATCCACTGGTTTAATCTAGATATAGAGTGTCCAAATTTATGCCTAAACTCTAATAAAAAAAAATTATATCTACGTGTTAATCCCAGTAATCTGCTCTTTGACTGCTTTTAGAATTTTTTGTTGTAAAAATGTTTTACATGTTTCGGCTGTTCCTTCAGAGTTGAAGATAGTTACTTCCTAGTCCAAACCTCCCGCAGGACGACGGGGGATGGGAGCGGGCAGGGTTTGAACCCGGGACCATCGATAAATCGAAACGACAGTCCAGTGTGCAAACCGTTCGACCAGCCAATAATTGTTAAACCTGTTGACATTGAGCATTAAAATAAAAAGAAGAGAAAGCGATCTAGAGACGAAATATACAATCCATAGGACACTTTATAAAAAGATCACTGTTAGCAACTAGAAAATGCAAATTAGTTTGTTCTACAAACAGAAGAGATAATTGTATGACTTGGAGCTAATAGATAAGAATAATTTAAGCGTACGTTTTAAAACAAAACTTAGCTCATGACTTAGAGCTAAATGGACAAGTATAGCATATGTTTTAAAACAAAACTTAACTCATGACTTAGAGATAAAAGAGAACAAGTATAGCATATGTTTTAAAACAAAAACTTAGCTCATGACTTAGAGCTAAATGGACAAGTATAGCAAACGTTTTAAAACAAAATTCAACTCATCAATATTTCCGTATTTTCTACACCGGATTAACACGTGAGACGTGAGTTATTGAAGAGCTTTTTCATAAAAGATGATTTCCAAAACACTCACGATTCTAACAGACAACCTGCACCTATTAAATCACTGTTACATAAGATCTGAACAAAGTGGTCGTCTCTTTTCCATTAAGACTAAAACAGATTTTAAAACTCCTTTATCCCACTTCCGGTCAGAGTGTTACAAGGTCAGCTGTCGTCATCGAGAAGTACATAGAAGGCAAATTCATAAAGCGCTGGTTATAAATGTGTAGATCTATGTGTTTCGTGTGTGAATGTTGTTCGAATTTTTACGCTGAGGTTGTCAACTGTAGTCAAACTGAATTTCCATTTGATTGGATCAATTAAAATTATCTTATCTTATCTTTATGAAAATCCCCTATGAATATCAATAGTTTTGTTACGCGATCCTAAGGGTACAAAAGTTAGAAAAGAAAAAAAAACATGGAAAGACAGGATAATATTTGAATAAAACTTAGTCGCTGACGAAAATAAGAATGTGTTGTTTAAATGTGTCAAACATAATAATCATACTAATCAACTTTTTTTTTCAAGTTTAAAATAAACTAAGAATTCAATTTTATATTATCGTTTTATACCATAATTTAATATGCAGGCAAAAAGTAATCCAATTGAAATAGATGGTGATAAATCCGCTTAAAGAATATTTTAATAACAACTTTATATCATCCAATGGCTATGAATTACTCTCAGACTCCACCAAACATGAAAGAAAACAATAAGTCGAACTAATAGATATCCAGAGGTTCGGAAATTTCCTATGACGTCACTTAAGGAACGTATCGAATAGCTCACACAGACGCACACACACACAGTCACCGACTCACGAGAGTACACAGGGGAGGTAAGTCCCAAACTAGTAAGACATAAATAAAAAATAAAAAAAACTTGACTACCGAGGCCCCCGACTCGATACCGCGCCGACGTGGTTATGGCCCCTGACTTCAGCAGAAAAAAAAAATTGCTTTTCGAGTCTTGCAGGTTCACTTGGTATCGATAAATACTCAACGATCTGCGGAAACAGATGTTGTCTACCCTCCTTTCCGCCCCCCCCCCCCATTGACCTCGATTCATCCATTCTGCATCTAGATATAATATACATTGTATTGGGGTTGAGACCACGGAATGACGTGCCTATATACCGGCCCAGACCTATATATGATTTCAATTCTTCAGAATTGAAACGTTTAAAAAGAACGATCGCTTGGCTTAAACCAGATATAGACTCTAGTAAGTCTAGTTTGTATCTCCCCTTAAATGTATTCAGTTTCCTCTATCGTGGGACCATTATTTCCTGTTCCGGCTTGCTTTGTGGGTATTTTATTTATATCCGAAGCGTGTTGTTATGGCAACAAGTTCCACCCCCCCCCCCCCTCACTACTCACATGATCTAGACCTAGCTCTTATGGGGCCAATGCTTGCAGGGGCATTTAACGACAAAAGTTACTTGAGCTTTCACCTCTACCCTCCCTTGCAGTCTCGGTCTGTAACGTCCGTAACTTTTTTTTTTGTTGTAACAATTTGGGTTACACACTGAGAACAATAGACAAAAAGTTGGGGGCCAGGACGAGACGTGAGTAGAACAAACGATTGCGAGTTGAGGGGGGAGGAGGGTCAGGGATGAGGGACGAAAAAGGAAGAGAAAGTCAAATAGATGTGTAGATATATGAGTGCATCTTTGCGTCGACCAAAGTCTAGTAAAGTAAAAAAAAAAAAAAAAAAAAAGTAAAATTTTTGCTTTTCCGACCTTGCGATCTATAGGACAAATGATGTTAAGGTTATCTGTTTCTTTGGTCAACGGTTAACGAGCAGGGTGGCTTGTGGCCAGCACAACGATAACCGCCTTTATTTTCCCCAACGAAAGTCAGGTATCCTTTAGAGTAGGGTGAACTCAGGTGGTGCCCCAAAGTTGCGGAAATTCAAGTCTTCACCGAGATTCGAACCCTGGACTCTAGGTTCGGAAGACAAGTGCCTAACCACTCTGCCACCACGCCCCCTACCAACGTCTACCGTGTGTGTGTTGGAGAGATGTTTTCTAATGGGCCGAATGTTTTCCAATGGGCCGAATGTTTGCTAAAGGGCCAAATGTTTTCTAATTGACCAAATGTTTTCTAATGGACCGAATGTTTTTTTTTTAAATGGGCCGAATGTTTTTTAAATAGGCCGAATGTTGTCTAATGGGCCGAATGTTTTGTAACGGGCCGAATGTTTCCTAACGGGCCGAATGTTTCCTAACGGACCAAATGTTTTCAAATGGGCCAATGTTTTCTAATGGGCCGATTTTTTCTAATGGACCGAATGTTTGCTAACGGGCCAAATGTTTACTAATGGACCAAATGTTTTCTAATGGGGGCCGAATGTTTTCTAATGGGCCGAATGTTTTCTAATGGGGCCGAATGTTTTCTAATGAACCGAATGTTTTCTAATGGGGCCGAATGTTTTCTAATGGACCGAATGTTTTCTAATGGGGCCGAATGTTTTCTAATGGGCCGAATATTTTCTAATGGGGCCGAATGTTTTTTAATGGGGCCGAATGTTTTCTAATGGTCCGAATGTTTTCTGGAAAGTTTGACAAGCCAGGAGAGTAAAAGATATGAAGGGAAATGGGGGGGGGGGTATAACCCAATGACGTTATATTCAAGCAGAAGGTTTGACCTTGTACTCTGTAGAACTCTCCTGGGGATCCCTTTGTCTGACCTCAGACGCCCTAGTTATTTCCCTTTTTTTTATCTTCAGTCTCGTACATAATATTGGAAGTTCAGTAAATACATCCATTGAGTTCAGGTGAGTTTATTGTTGAGTGGATATGTACACTTAAGTTTGGAGGTAAGTTTATTTGTGCAGGGAGGAACAGCGCTGGAGGAGAGGACAGGGAGAAAATAATCAAACGTTGTCATTTGTAAGAAGAAACACAGCCAAAGGCAAGCACTCCTCTGGGCTCATAGGAGGACGGCGTCGCGGAGGTCCCTCCCCCAAAGCGCTATAAAAATCAACTAATGCGCTATTAGCATTTAATGACATAGAGGAAAGAAGCCGGCAGCAGTCGGCCTCTTAAAGAGACAGTCTGATAGCTCTCAAGAAGGCTGAGGGACACATATACGAGACCCAAAGAAAAGGTCTTATTGTTAGATTGGATTAGTTCATGAAATACATACTTACTTCTTTGAAGGTTTCTCATGCACCCGCACTTTCGGTCATTCAAAACGAGACTCAAAGCACTGTCTGTACAGAACAAGACCCGAACCTCTAACACAAACGTCAAGTCTGTTCTCTTATACAGGTCTGAGACAAGGAGAGTCAGGTATAACAAATATGGCAAACTCCAGACCTTCAACAATGATTGCCTACGTCGGTTATTGGTAAGTATGTGTCCCGAAACATAATTACTTTAAACTTATGGAAAGAACCAAACCAAAACCTATACCCAAGGGCAGTGATGCCCAACCTATTTGGACCTGCGAGCCATTTTAATTTCTGATATTCGTGTCGCGGGCCACATGAATGAAAAGGTACAAAAAAGCGAAATGAAATTTACAGGAATTTGAAACTATTTGTTTCACAATTCACAGGTAAAAAAAATGGCTTAATTTCTCTACTTAAAATAAGAGCAACATTGTAGTTAGTTTTACCCAACATTGTAGTTAGTTTTACCACCGACTAATTTCCTGCTGCTTTCTGGTAAATATTCCCATCGATCCACCAACCTCTAGGTGTAGTTCAACAACCTGTTGTTCGCGGCTCAAACCAAGAATGTCGTCATATTTCGTTTATAATAACGTTTATATATTGTTTTTTTTTTTTAAACAGCCACACTTTCTTTACAAATCAAATGTTTGCTTATTATCATGCTTTACGCATAAAAGTTATGATCCGTTCTTTTTTCTAGTAGATTCTCATTTCATAAACACATTAATGTTAAAGATCATGGTACCAATTAAAGAAAGGGCCCTAACGTAAGTAAAGATAAATAAGTCAACCCTTTTTTTTTTTTTGGAGGGGGGTGTCTACTCTTTGGGCTGTATGGCACCACCTCGCGAGCCGGATTTTGCCCTCGGGCCATATTTTGGGCATCACTGCCCAAGGGTATTTAAAGGCGAAACTGGAGTTGGATAGGACACACCCTGCGAAAACCAAGTACCAATGTTGCAAGGAAGGCATTTGGTTGGAATCCGCAGGGAAATAAAACGGGGGCTGACCCCAAGCAACCCTGGAAGAGGTCAGTCATCAGTGAAACTGAAGATATTGGAGTGACAGATGAAGTTCGGTGAAGATGTGTGGTTACGCTCCCATGCAGGGTACCCAGGAATAAGTCAAGATGTATTCTTTCACTCTCTGTATTCAATTAAATTGACCTAAATAAAAACAAAGTACAGTAAGTTCAATATTTTATCTGTGGAATAGATGATAAAACATATAATTACTTACTGAGTAGATGAGTAGATGAGTAGATGAGTACTCACGGTGGAGAAGTGGAGAAAAAACAGGGGGATGTATCCTAGACTATGAGTGCAGACAGAAACTAAGCGCCCTTAATCTCCCTGCCCCCTACCCCACTCCCTACCCCTCTCCCCGTTGCTGATGCAAAGAAAACACGTCGGGGCTGTTTAACTAAACACAATACACATTGGGATGCACGCCATGCGGGGGCAAGCGTTGTCCACTGAGACATCGTGCTTCTCCCTCCTAGAACTGCTGTCCTGTTGGCTGGAGTCTTTAAGGTCAACCCAGGGCCCAAGAGATATCATTCTGATGTCTGGATCCCACCCTAAGTTGTTTTTTACAGTTCGAGTAGAATGTGGGGGAACTATGCTAACAACGTCGAGCCCACCGCTTGTGAATGAATTAATTGAAATCAACTTAAGGACTTCAACTTTGTCAGGAGTAATTCTAGCTGACCAGTGGTCATTAATAATTGCTCATAGAATAGAAATACTAAATGGGTTGAGGTAGCTTTCTTAGTATAAATTCTATAATGTACATCATAATATTGTGTAATCCATTATCTTTAAACAGCTTTCTAGACCACGTAGCTATTTGAATGTATCATAGGTAAATAACACACGCATTTATATAGGCAGTGTTTAAGAAAAAAGGGAGGTAATATTAATATTATTGTTCTTTAATGCTCTCCCCTTTTGGTTCAAACCTAACACGGTGCGATTTAAAGAGGGTTTTGAGTTTAAAACACCTTACCAGGGGGGGTTATTCAGTTAAATCCTCTCTTCTATAAAACAAAACAAAACAAATATATTGCGAACGACAATCTCCATATTCCAAGAGGAAGATTTTGATTTTAAAACCCCCTCCAAAATCAAAGGTAAACCCCGCTCATCAATATTATTATTATTATTATTATTGCTTTTATATAGCGATACTTTCATGCTTATAGCATGCTCAGAGCGCTTTAGTCCAATCTCATTTGTGGACCAGTGGGGGGGAGGGGGTATCTAAGAGTTGGTTTCCCGTGCTGCCTTTGGGCGCTCAGTAAACACAACTCTGCCCGAGTCGGGTGTCGAACCTCGAGCCCTCTTCTAGGTAGCCAAGCAAGCCAAGCTCAAGCCGCACTTGGCCTCTCGACCACGCTTCCCAATTAAAATATAACACAATTGCCACTTTACTTTTGAGTCTTCTGTCCTGAAGGCATTCTAAATTTAGTGATTTTACCAAAGGTGTTACTCTAGTCAAATGTGAATATTGATTTGTTATGAATCTCACTGCTCTATTTTGTGTCTGTTCTAGTTTCTTAATGTTTTCTTGAGTTGAGGGGTCCCAAACAGAGGATGCATATTCTATTATAGGCCTAACCAAGGTTAAATAACATTTTAGTTTTATGTTCGTATTTGATTTATTGAAACCCTAATGCTTTGTTTGATTTTTTTATTGTTTCATCAATATGGGGATTCCATGGCAGTTTTTCATTTATTATAACACCTAGGTATTTTGCGTTTTTAGTCTGTGTTACTGGTTTACCATGAATAAAATAAGTGGAATTAATTTGTTTTAGTTTTTTTGTTACTCTTATTAACTAACATTTTAATGGGTGGAAAGACATGCTCCAATTTGATTCCCATTTTTTGTAATTCATCTAATTCTCTTTGTAAAATTTCTGTATCTTGTGTTGTTTTTATTGTTCTGTATATTATGTAATCGTCTGCGAATAATCTGACTTTTGTTCTAAAAATAGTAGTGGTCCTAAGACTGTTCCTTGAAGTACGCCTGAGTTTACTGTTATTATTACAGTTTGTTCTCTCCCTATCAGAAAATCTTTAATCCACTGATGCAGTGGACCATCAATGCCAAAATATTTTAATTTTTTTAGCAAACTATGGTGGTGAACTTTGTCAAAAGCTTTAGAAAAATCTAGTAAGGTAGCATCTATTTGCTCACTGTTGTCTAAGCCCTTTGAAAAATCATCAATAAGTCCTATTAGTTGTGTTTCACATGATCTCTATTTCCTAAAGCCATGTTGTTATGGAGTTAGGACATTATGTTTGTCTAAGTGGTTTATGATGTTGCTACATATTATGTGCTCTAGGATTTTACAAGTAATTCTGGTTAGTGATACTGGTCTGTAATTTCCTGGGTCAGATTTTTCTCCTTTCTTAAATAGAGGGGTGACATTAGCTTCTTTCCAGTCCCTTGGTACTCTGCCCTGGTTAAGAGATGCCTGAAAAAGTATTTTGAACACTGGTGCTAGCTCACTGCTTAGTTCTTTGAGAAGTCTAGCTGGAATGCCATCAGGCCCGGATGCTTTATTAGGTTTGAGGTTTGATGTTCTTCATCATTACTCTCCATCAGGTGTCCGAGTCCGCCCCTGTACATAGATTGTATTTAGATATACACATTTACCCACTGTCCTTCCTTTCTCCCCCCTGTTTCTGTGCTATAATTTTCCATTTCAGACTAATTGGTCCGTGACGGTATTTAAGCCACTCATTGTGTAACCCCGAGTGGCAGATGGCGCCTGATTGATCTCATTTACTAGCGCGCGATGTTGTTTTCAACAGAATAAGGGGATAGGCTGGGCTAGTCTTGAATTTACGATGACCTATAATGATAAAATGATATAACTAGGGTATAATTAGTCAATGAACAAAGATGGACATCTTGAATTGAACACGTGCAACGTCACTGGCTTCTATTTCTGACTTATGGACTCGAAGACTAGGTGTACAGTTTGTTGCTGTAGCTGCGGTTGTTGTGATGACGTTGTAGCTGATATCGTTGCAATTGGTGGAGGTGGTGGTGATGATGGCTGTGTTGGAACCTGCATTCTGTAGCGTTTACATAACATCAATGGAAATAAAAATAAATAGAAAACGAAACAAAAGAAATAATGATTTTAAAAAAATGGAGCTAGATATAGATGAAATAGATATTAAAAAATATAAAGAAATAAAAGAAATGAAATCAGAGAAATAGAAATAAAAGAAATAGAAATAAATGACATTAAAATAAAGTTAGAGGGTCTAATTCACAACAATAAACTAAGTGAAATTGTGCGATGTACACTTAGGGTAGAACAAATTTCTAAAGCTCAAAATGTAGAGAAAGGATTTGGCGCCGGGGCTCCGTATCGGGCACTGTTGAGGGAGATAATAGCTAATTAATGAGGTCACAAAAATATTTTTATTATGTGGTGTATCATTGGCAAAGGTTTGAGATATACAGCTGTATGGTGGTATGGTGTTACTACAAGTTTCTAAGTGTAATCCACGCTTGATTGAGAAACAACACTGGTAACATGCAGTCAATGAGGGGGTGTTACTACTTAAAGTTATTTGTTATACATAACATTCACCAGGGATATAACTATTTACCACAGAGTTTAAATATTTACCATAGTGTTTAACTATTTACCTTAGAGGTTAACTATTTACCACAGAGTTTAACTATTTATCAAATAGTTTAACTATTTACCATAGAGTTTAACTAATTACCATAAAATTTAACTGTTGACCACAGAGTTTAACTATTTACCACAGAGTTTAAGTATTTATGACAGAGTTTAACTAGTTACCATGGAGTTTAACTATTTACAACAGAGTTTAACTATTTACCATAGAGTTTAACTATTTACCATAGAGTTTAACTATTTACCACAGAGTTTAACTATTTACCATAGAGTTTAACTAATTACCACAGAGTTTAACTATTTACCAAAGAGTATAACTAGTATTTACCATAGAGTTGTAACTATTTACCATAAAGTTGTAACTATTTACCATAAAGATTTACTGGTTGTCCAAGGAAGAGAATCGCAGTTCAATCAAGGGCATAGTTCGTACACATTTAGATCATCCACGAAAGCTACTGACCTAGAAAGTCAATGACCTAGTCTTATAGACCTACTGCTATAGGGTTGCTATAAAATGACCTACCTGCCATAGGCTCCTCCCCGCCTATGAGAGACATAGCAGAAGAAAACAGCATTACTCATTAACATAATTCATTACTCATTAACATAACTCATAACTCATTAACATAACTCATTAT
>JADKLZ010015163.1:0-11017 GCA_021533235.1 Biomphalaria straminea | reverse complement strand
TTGTCTGAGAAGTCATTGCTATGATTGACGTATAGACGAGAAAACAGGAACTACTTGCACTTATACTATCGCATTGTTTCTAGCTAAGCAAAAGTTGGTATATGGTGGCGAATAGAAGAAAACTTTTCATAAATAATGGAATTTGTTTTCTTGGGATTATGGAAATGTCATCCAAATATAACCCAGTGCTGAAATAATAACGTATAAGATTGCAAGGGAGCGATGCAAAAATAATAAAAGTTACTTTCTAATATTGTACCACAACTCAGAGAGTTTATATATGTTTTAGCAAACCACTTAAGGGATATAATTTTCTGAGACATAAATGTTGCAAGGTACTCTGGTATCCTAAATTACAGCACACCTAACATAGTTGTAGGATATATTAACAGTAGCAATGGCAATGTTTAAATGACTGAAACATTTAAGTGGACCAAGAGCTGATGGTAGCAGTTCTGATAATTTAGAAACGCCTGGAAAGAGATTGATATGAGCTCATGGACATGGTATTGCAGCAACATCGCCAAAAATTCACAAAGGAATGCAGACAGTATTAATGACTTGAATCGATGTGCACACCATTTATTTTAGCTATTTGGTCAAAATTTTTAATCAGAACATGCTTCTAACATACATTTTTCTCGGTTTTCGAGAAAAAAAGTTTTCTTTCTTTGCCTCTTTACCTATTGAGCGAATATTTTAATTAATGATAAAGTGTCATATGAACACCTCGCTGGTGTGCTCATCGTGTTGCTGTTAGACCCATGAAAGAACAATGTTATGAAAGTGTGAGGGGCGAAAATCTTTGCCGTCGCTCTGAAAATATAAATACTAGAGGAGCAGTGCAAAGACAGCTGTCTGTGAATACATATATACCTTTCATTGTTTGACTTTCTTGTTGGCAGATGTCCTGAGGGACAAGGCAACAAAATACAAAAGTACCTTCAAATAAAGGTGTTAATTATTGGCAAAGTGATGGCTAAGCCAGAGCAATACATTTACTCAACGAAATGTGTGACAAGTAAGCTCAAAATGTTATTGAGATAACTTTAGTCAAATCAAACTAGCATGTTATTGCAACAGAAAAAATAAGTTTTAACGATAAGAAAATATCAGGAAAGTAATCTTAAGAAGCCGGATTCACTATTCAAATAAAGAACAAGAGGTTAATGCTGAGTGCATCAATCTCTTTTATACTGAGCCAGACGACAAAATATGTGAACTAGAAGACATCTACAGGCAGCCACATGGTATATGGCATTCCTACGTGGCGTAATGTGAAAGGAGCTTTTTAAAACTAAAGTTAATTAACAATTTTTAATAACTTTTGAAAAACGAATTTCAAATCAAGCAATTCAGTCCGTTGAAAACGAAATCGCAAAACATATTGAGTTTAAAGTTATTTATAAGTTTTCAAATTTAAAATCCTGAAAAGGAAATTTAAGTTTTTATTTTCTAAAGTTATTGCAGAGTTTTATATGTTACGATAAAAAAAATTATTTCAAGTTTTTGTAGCGATCTATATACATTTCATAAAGTTACATTTTTTTACCTTTAACTTTGTGTAACAGCAATAAACGAACTGTATTATTTACACAAAAAAGAACAAACCAACGATAGCTTTAATTGGGAAGAAAAAGTGGAATGCTGGTGGGGGGAGGGGTGACACCCATTCTAGTGACGCCTCTGAGTTGAAGCACCACTTCTTAAGTTACTACACTTAATAATATTCCAATGATGAGCCTTTAGATTTACACTTTGAAGACGATGCGCAAATATACCTGAACATTAATTAATTAAACTCTTGAAGCAAAAATGCATGGGAACCCGCAGGTGGGTACATGGTGGTGGAGTTGCACCCCCCCCCCTCCTGGATTCTGACTATAGGCTAATCTACCAGTACATCACCCAGTGGAAGCACTACTTGTTCAGTTGTTACTTAGAAGTTTATTGATTTGGTGGTGGAAAAAAATGGCTAGAATTTGGCTACTCAAAATCCAGGGGGGTGCACTTGCATCCTCTGCGGGCGCCCATGCATCCAAGATATTTTACATTCTTCTTTAAAAATTTCAGTTTCAAATGAGGTTAAGGGCCTCCGTATTGCTCATGATTTATGCACACGGCCACTTGCTAAAATCTGGCACTGCTAAAGTTATATATTTTAATTACTTTGTGCTAACTTTGACCTATTTGTGAGAGGGTCAGGATCAAAATGAATGTTATTAGAACCCGCGCTTGTAGTTATCAGGTTGAGTTATCTCCCTTCTATTAATATCTCATGTGATACAAAGAACAGGTAGGGTTGTTTTTAAATTAATTTTCTTTTTCGCATCAGAGATCTAGGTCTTCCTAATAAAAAATATACACTACTTCACAATGTACCTGCCCCCCCCCCCCCCCAATGAAGCACTCTTCTCCTGACAGGTACAAGGACTTTCTAACACCCAGGCCACAGATGTCGGCCTAAGACTTGATTAATATTATAGTAGTGAAAACATTGACCCGTCGACTTCCTGGTTGATATACTAAGACCTGATATATGAAAATTGCGATGGATTAGCCTTTGTGGATAAGTCATTGCGAAGGTTAAATTTACTGGATAATCCTGGATAGCCCTTGATATTGTTTTTTATCCTCTTTCTGTCGTTCCTTCACCTGTTGTTTTTTTCATACCTGTCGTGATCTTGGTACATCTATACTGAAGACACGCACACACACACATCAAAACTGAGCAGAAAAGCATACGTAATAGCAAGCATGTACACACTCATACGTGAATTAAAGAATCCGCACGCGCAAAAGAAAAATTAGAATCAAAGATAATAGTGTGGATCAGTAAGGATACAATATCCGGACCGACATCCAGTCAGGAAACTGAGAACAATCGACATTGAGATCTAAAGCGTTGTGAAAAAAATTAATAGACTCTATTTATAAACTGAGAGTAAAGTAAGTTCATCAGGGCCGGTCATAGGCCACTGCAACCTATGCGGTCGCAGTGGGCCCCGCGCTTTCATAGGCCCGGAGCTAATTATATCTGTAATAATTAATTGTAAAATATATACGAAAAATTTCTGGAAATGTCCTGCACTTATTAAAATCCACTGAAAACTCATAAAAATCTCCTGAAAAATTGACTAAATTGAAATTTTTGTGTGTCATTCAGTACGAAAACGCCAATCCTACGCGCGATAAAAAAAAAGGCCATTGTCAGCTTTCATGTAATAAGATGTAATAATCGAACTAGTTTTAACTGAAACCGGAAGTTCCAACACCTTATTTACTTTATAGTCACATTGTTTGTAAATATGCCATAGGTTGCAAAATTCGTAAACTAAAGTTAACTTTATCGCGATTTTGTACTTAGAAAGGAATAAATAAAATACAAAACTGAATTTATTTTCTAGTACAAAATCTTAATTTTCCCTTATTATCCTTATTCAAACCCAGACTAGGCCCCGCGCAATCAGTTTCGCATAGGACCCCGCAATCGCTAGGACCGGCCCTGAAGTTCATCTGTTTCCTTTGGCCAACGGTTAACGAGTATGGTGCAATGTGGTCAGCACAACCAAAATCAGGTGCTCATTAAAGTTGGGTGGTCACAGGGGCGCCCTAAAAATCCCGAAATCCGAGTCTTCACCGAGTTTCGAAATCAGAACCTCAAGCTTGTCCACTTGTAGCGTGCTCGTAATATAAGAGAAGTAGTTTCGGATCTACGGCAGTGGGTCACCCATGGTCTTTCTCTACACTATGGAGACTGAACTTAAATTACATATTAAATTAAACCTTTTTAAGCAGCAAAGTCATATAAAAAGGTAATGTATTTCTTTCTTATAAAAAAGGCTATTTTTATCAATATTATTATGCATAAGTTTCAAAAAGTGGATTTGTATTAAAGATTTCGAAAAATTGTAAGGGCTCCCACAAAAAAAAATCAACCCTGTGGCCTCCACATTCTTAAATCAGGCCCTGCATGTTTTATAAAGAAACAACAGAACTGAGTTATGGCCCCTGATAAATGTGAGATTCTCTGGTGCAAAGTGGTTCGACCGATCTTGTGTCTCTGTTTTCAAGAGCTCATCATCGTCTCTGATTAACGGGTTATCTGACGCCCCGGGAGACAGCTGGCTCCCCTGGGGGCCGGTGGAAGAGAGGAATCGCTAAGAAAAAGAGAAGTATCTAATGTGTAGTCTATATTTCCATCCGTGTTTGTGTGTTTGGAGGTGAGCGCCCACTAGACGCACCGCTAACGCCAGCTCATCGCGGACAAAAGTAGGACCTGGGATGGGGCGGAGGCTGGGCGCCAACTAAACAAACATACAAACCTTTTCCAACGCGGACATGACGCACCAGTTGCTACCTGCGGGTAAGACGCCCTAGTAAAATGTCAGGCGACGAAAAAAAAAAAGGCCTCGGGCACCACTAACTCACTATTGACATCTTTATCCTTTTCCAGTTTATAACTTTAGTGAACAAAAGTCTACAGATAATTTAAGTGCTGGAGAATAGTACTGCTCACTCAAGTCTCTAAGTTATCTAGGTGGTATAGAGTAATTCTCTTCACTCAAGTCTCTAAGTTATCTAGGTGCTATAGAGTAATTCTCTTCACTCAAGTCTCTAAGTAATCTAGGTGCTATAGAGTAATTCTCTTCACTCAAGTCTCTAAGTTATCTAGGTGCTATAGAGTAATTCTCTTCACTCAAGTCTCTAAGTAATCTAGGTGGTATAGAGTAATTCTCTTCACTCAAGTCTCTAATTAATCTAGTTGCTATAGAGTAATTATCTTCACTCAAGTCTCTAAGTAATCTAGGTGGTATAGAGTAATTCTCTTCACTCAAGTCTCTAAGTAATCTAGGTGGTATAGAGTAATTCTCTTCACTCAAGTCTCTAAGTAATCTAGGTGGTATAGAGTAATTCTCTTCACTCAAGTCTCTAATTAATCTAGTTGCTATAGAGTAATTATCTTCACTCAAGTCTCTAAGTAATCTAGGTGGTATAGAGTAATTATCTTCACTCAAGTCTCTAAGTAATCTAGGTGGTATAGAGTAATTCTCTTCACTCAAGTCTCTAAGTAATCTAGGTGCTATAGAGTAATTCTCTTCACTCAAGTCTCTAAGTAATCTAGTTGCCATAGAGTAATTCTCTTCACTCAAGTCTCTAGGTAATCTAGTTGCCATAGAGTAATTCTGGAGGTGTGGTGGCTGAGCGGTAAAGCGCTTGACTACTGAACCGGGGTCCGGGGTTCGAATCCTGGTGAAGACTGGGATTTTTGATTTCAGGATCTTCGGGCGCCTCTGAGTCTACCAAGCTCTGGTGGGTATCTGACGTCAGTTGGGGAAAAGTAAAGGCGGTTGGTCGTTGTGCTGGCCACATGACACCCTCGTTAACCGTAGGCCACAGAATCAGATGAACCTTTACATCATCTGCCCTATAGACCTCAAGGTCTGAGAGGGGAACTATAGAGTAATTCTATTCACTCATGTCTACAGATAATCAAGGTGCTATACAGTTATACAATTTTACTTTTACATTTTTAGTGTTTACGGCAACCATCGTAATAACATTGGCCTGAGAGAATCGGTGTGGATTAATTCTAAGCCTCACATTAAAATCACTCAACATTAAGTTATATGTTTGTAAAAGACGAAGAGGCAGAGAAAGAAAGCAATGAGAGGACATACAAATCACAGGGTGGACAGGTCGGTCACTGGAACAGATTCTTCTTAAGGCAAAAGGAATGGAGGTAGATGGTTGACAGAAAATGTGCGGTGCCTTGAAGTTGGTATTGTATTTCCAAACATGGGCGTAGCGGGGGGGGTTGTTGTGGGTTCAGTACCCCCCCCTTTAAGAAATGAAATCCCCCCCCTCATGCCTCAGGGGGAGAGTAGGAATAAATTGACTGTTTTTTTGCTATGATTTTGTTTATTTTAGGTGAGATTTTAATACTAAACCATCCCTTGCACTAGCGAAGCCAAGGGGGTTTTAAGTTAAGAAACTTTTGTTTTATATAAATGCGTTAAGGTTATCTGTTAACCCCTGATAATTCTTCTTTCATCTTCACGACTTTGTAAATGGGATCCAGACAAAGGATAGGATCACGGCGTATCGAGAAAGCTGAAAGCATGACATTTCGCTAAATATAAAACAACCTGACAAATAAACAATCAATTAAATATAAATATGTATGGGGCGCGGTGGTCGAATGGTTAAGCGCTCGGCTTCCGAACCTGGGGTCCTGGGTTCGAATCCCGGTGAAGACTGGGATTTTGAATTTCGGGATTTTTAGGGCGCCCCTGAGTCCACCCAACTCTAATGGGTACCTGACTTTAGTTGGGGAAAGTAAAGGCGGTTGGTCGTTGTGCTGGCCACATAACACCCTGCTCGTTAACCGTTGGCCAAAGAAACAGATGACCTTAACATCATCTGCCCCATAGATCGCAAGGTCTGAAGGGGACACTTTACTTTTTTTACTTTATATATATATATATATCTGGTATATCAGTCAAGTATAATTTTTTTCTCTTGTTTGAGACACCAAGGCAAACAGGCAGAAAGACAGAGACAGTTGATATAAGTTTTGTAAAAAAAAAAATTTGGGCTCCTATGAATTTGTCCTAGCATATGGTACAAGAAATGTGCCTAGATCTTTTTTTTTCTTCTGATTCTTTAATTAGGTCGTGTGTTCGAACCAGGACGTTCAGATCTTTATTTCTCACAACTTAGACGACCATGTTTCCGATACTCTCCATTCCTAAACCACACACAGACACAAGACCTACCTTGCTTGCAGAAACACAGAACCAGCCAGTCGATGAGACAACAGTTATATCTATACTGCAACTTCTGCCACCAGGTCATCTTGCCCTCGTCCAGCACCTGGTGGTGATGCTGGTGGCTGTCATCGTCGTGGTCATTGGCCGCAATGTAGGAGGCCGCGAAAGCACTCATGTCCAAAATAGTTTCTCAATGGCTTAGCTTGCCAACTAAGAAATCAAACTTTCTTTCCTGCTTAAGAAGGAACAGTGTCAACACAGACCCCTGTTATAATTGTCAGCGCACGGGTGAGGAGTGGCTAATGCCTGACTATAATGCACATTATGGGTAAACACATTTAGTGTATGTTATATCAAAGACATCACTGTAACGTTGTTAGTACATAGAAATTGCCCACATTTTGTAATTATTGTTATATATTCATGTCATTATTAACCAAAGTAGACAATGAAAAAAAAAAACAACAAATAGAGCTAATAAACATCGGATAAGCCAGGGCGCATACTAATATACACACACATACACATTGTGTAGCATAGATAACGTGCCAATGTGCAATAACATAAATGTGCTATATGTTATTTTTGCATTCCAACAGGACAACGAAATTTCAAATTTGATTGTTTTTTTTTTAGTTGTTGTTGTTTTTTTTGGTTTATTCGGATTATACTATTATTTACAGTAACACACAAGACAAACAGGTTATTGATGGGTTGTATATAGTTCATGATTAAATACACTGTTCATTGTAAAATACCCGCTGGAGTTCACAAATTATAAAGACATATTCGCAGATATAGGAGCATTCAAACAGGACAATTAAATTTCAAAATGGCATATGCAGAAGACACTAAAATAAATGTGTGTGTTCCAATTATTAAGTTATAAAAATGTGAGTCATTAGATGGGTCAGTAAAAGATCGCATAAACCTTGAATATTTCAATGCGCAATTGATTAATTTTGATATTATGTCATTGAGTTTTGTCTTAAGATCACTATTGCCCTACATTGCTGACTTGGATTTAGACACTAGGGTACGTAGAGCCCATACAGATGAAACTCCAAGGCTTCATCATCCTTTGACTTGGTGGTATTGCCAGGAGGCATGGGTTATGGAGTGCGTGTGTTTCTATGGTGACGGTGAGAAGAAGCTTTTGATTGGTTGGTAGCTATGCAGGGTGAATGATGCAAGATAAGCGTCACTGTCATGAGCTGTCTTAGGTGCGACAAACGATGCCAGGATGCCAGAGTGTAAAGATGTATTGTTATTGTGTGTTCAAATTGTTTAAATTTCATTTCATCTCAAGTTAAAGGTGTCTATATAGTTCTAAATTTACATTTGGTTTTGTTCACAAAGAAATTATTTAAGTTATTTCAAGTGTTTTTTTTTTAACTTTAAATATAATAAGCCCACGGCGGTTTCGGAAGTGCGGTGGCTGAGCGGTAAAGAGCTTGGCTTCTGAACCGGGGGTCCCGGGTTCGAATCTTGGTGAAGACTGGGATTTTTATTCCGGGATCCTTGGGCGCCTCTAGGTCCACCCAGCTCTTATGGGTACCTGACATTAGTTGGGGAAAGTAAAGGCGGTTGGTCGTTGTGCTGGCCACAAGACACCCAAGTTAACCGTAGGCCACAGAATCAGATGACCTTTACATCACCTGCCCCATAGGCCACATGGTCGAAAAAGGGGGGGTACTTACAGCG
The DNA here is from genome assembly GCA_021533235.1 of Biomphalaria straminea. Taxonomy (NCBI): domain Eukaryota; kingdom Metazoa; phylum Mollusca; class Gastropoda; family Planorbidae; genus Biomphalaria; species Biomphalaria straminea. Next base: position 2,540 of record JADKLZ010015163.1, on the reverse strand, counting down.
GTTTAGTTGTCTACCAGCAGTTTGGTGCTACAAGTCAACGACTGGCAACAATAGGTGTGCGCATCATGTTTAAAATTACTTTAATTTTATAAATGCCTTAGGGGCATAAGCACATCTTTAGAAAACTTCCTTAAGGAATGACAGAAACCTTTCTAATGTAACTTAAAATCTTGTATGTGTGTTCGTATGTGAATGTTGTTCGAATTTGTTAATCAAATATTGTTTTTTGTACAGTAGTTACGCTCAGGTTGTCAAGTGTAATCAAACTAAATTACCATTAGATTGGATCAATAAAAATTATCTTATCTTATCTTATTTTAATAAGTAACTGACTATATCTATATATGTAACTCAGAAAAGACATAGCTCAAATTGCCAAAATGTTGTTTTTTTTTTTTTTGTTGTTGCTGTTTTAATGTTTTAATGTTTTTTTGTTTTGCAATAAAGTTGTAGGAAATGTTAAGATAAAGAATTTTGTGAAAAATATTTCTTAACACTGATCTTAACTAATATTCAAAAAAGGTATAGAAGAAAAACAAAATGGCTCGCATATTTACATTTAACAACAAAATGGTTCGCTTTCAGAAATCAAAATGTAACCGTCGCACCTAAACTTCACATCTACAAAATATGGTGCAATTGGATTTGTGACTAACGGACAGACAGACAACACAATAACTAAAAACGGCTTTTCCACTAATAAAACAGACATGTTTTTCTTGAGACCCTTATGTTATTGATACTATCTCACTGCCCGTTTGATCTTGGGCTAAGCCACGCCCACTCTGACACCCCATGTGACTTCGCGTGACCCGGGCCAGCGACTACCTCGTTCCACGCATGGCCGACAGTGTGTGTTGGTGCGTGCCGTAGACAAGCACATGCGTAAATAATTTAAAAATCAATAATGAAAAAATGTTTCTCGGCCTCCGGTTCGCGAAACACCTGCTCAGACAAAAGTAGACTTATTAGCACACGAAATGTTGAAATAGATAGATGACTCCTAGATTAGACCATACAAGACAGGTCTTACAATCCTCAACACTAGTAGCGAGATAACTATTATCGAAAGGATCTCGGAACATATTCAAACAGTAGACTATTAGCACACGAAATGTTGAAATAGATAGATGACTCCTAGATTAGACCATACAAGACAGATCGAAAGGATCCCAGAGAGCATTCAAATAGAAGGAAGGAAACAGCACAAACTCGGCCAAATGTGGGTCAATGATCAGCCGTAAATACAACTCACACCGGAAGTGGTTAAAAGAAAGAAAAAAATAATAATAAAGATACATCATAATAATAAAAATCTACCTAAGGCAACTTGTAAAGGCGTCAGAACTCATTTCTTACAAGTGCACTGGATAGAATGGAACATATGTCAGCACAAAGCAGAAAAGGTCTTTAGACATCAGTTTGGAGCACTGCCTAATCTGGAAACCACAGCACAGTTTATTACAGTTATAGGATTAGTTAACTGAAGTCGCCAACTTCTTTAGAACTATAGCAAAAAATTAACAGTGTTCGACTGGAGAAAACTGCGGTGCCGAAACAGACAAAGAGCACCTAAATAGCTGCGCTAAAAACGTCCTTCTTCTACAAAGCTTATATTCTTGTTTGCATTTTATTTTTTAAATGATGACCTGCTAACTATCTCTTTAAAAAAACGCTCGCAAAGACCTTCCTTCAGGGAACAGTTCCAGGAAAAAGAAGAGGCAGACAGAGAAAGTGATTGAAAGAGAGCATTAAAGAATGGACGGGCATGCCATTGAAGGAAGTTCTAAGACAAAAGACAGAGAGGAATGGAGAAAGATGGTCGACAAATCTTGCATGGTTCCCCAGTGATCCAACAGACTAAGGGATAGGTCAAGGTCAAGGTAAAATTAACATTTCAATAAAAGGGACGCGGTGGTTGAATAGTAAAGCGCTTGGATTCCAAAATAGCCTTGGGTTCGATTCCCGGTGAACACTGAAATTTTAAGTTCCGGAATTTATAGTCCAGCCAACATAGACATTTAATAAACAGTAAAGGCACTTGTGCTGGCCACATGACACCCTCGATAACCACTGGCCACAGACGACCTTTACAATGTTTGTTTGACATGTTTCGAATGTTCCTTCAGAGTTGAAGATAATTACTTCCTAGTCCAAACCTCCCGCAGGACGACGGGGGATGAGAGCGGGCAGGGTTTGAACCCTGGACCATCGATAAATCGAAACGACAGTCCAGCGCGCAAACCCCACGACCTGGCAGTCATCCATTGATCATAAGATTAGCATGAGGTTACTTATCCCTTCAAAGATATACAGTCATGTTAGTCTATTTTGTTTAACGTGGAGTTTTCTGTTATAAAAAAATTTCCTTCAAGCCATGGTTTTCATTTTGGAGTTCATCTCAGGTTACAAAGATTAGTAACAGTAATCTTGTCTTGGCTAATATCTTAATTTTGTCTAGATCTGATCTACAATGTAGTCTTTGTATTGTTTTTAAACAATAACATACACAAATTGAGAAAAAGAGAAAACAAAAAAAA
>JADKLZ010015162.1:0-10779 GCA_021533235.1 Biomphalaria straminea | reverse complement strand
CATAAGGCCGACTCAAAAATTATTAGGTGGCTGTTAGGATCATGCGAACTATCTTAGATGGAAATAAAAATTTTATAAAAATTCACGCCATTTCTAACATTTAGTTCTATGTATTACATTTGAAACCAGGGTTTGACACAGGTTTGTTGATGAAATTTTAAACAATATCTAAAAGAATGCGAAGAATAATAAACCTAAGGGTAATGACCATAGACATAAATAAATATAGACTGGCCAATATGAGAATTTTATTAAACAAAAATCTGTGTGTACTTTATTTTTTGTCTATAAATTTTGTTTAATCTCTTAGACTGAAGATCATTCAATTTTTAAATATTTCATAATTCGGAAATCCGAATTCAATAGATAATGTTACATCTCCAGTGGCGGACTAAAATGTGTGTATGTGTGAGACCCACTGATACAGGCTTAGGCGACAAGTCACACAGGTCAACGAAAGACTGTCCCTAGTGTGACCTGTGCTGTACGCATGTGAGCCGAGAGCTTGGACGGACTAGGAGCAGTGTGTTTAACAGTGTGTGTTGGACAGTTTGAGTGGCAGTCGAGAGAATAGAAAGTAGAGTGGACTGGTGTTACGAACAATCTTTGAAAATGTAGCTTATACGATCTGGAGAGACTTACGTCAGTTAGACAGTTCCATTGTGTTTAAGCATTTGTAGTTAGTGGAGCCAATTGTGTTTATTGGCTGTGGTGTTGTATTTGTTATTAAACCGTCACTGTGTTTTTGAAGCTCTTGTCGTTAAGTTCTTGAGTTAGATGTATTGTGTTGTTGTTAAGCAGTGTTTGCAGAAGGCCTGAGAAGTGAAGTTCGTTACAATATACATGTTTTAAAGTTACATGAAGTTACTTCCTTTTTCCAGTCTATATTTATTAAATTTATGGCTATGACTTTCTATGCGAATGAAATGTATATTTAAAAAGAGTACGTTCCCCTTTCAGACCTTACGATCTACGGGGCTGATGTTTTACCCAACTAATGTCAGGTACCCATTAGAGCTGGGTGGACTCTGAGGCGCTCTAAAGATCCCGATAGTGACATTTCCAGTCTTCACCAGGCTTCGAACCCAGGACCCCCGGTTTGAAAGCCGAGTGATTTACCACTCAGCCACCGCGCCTCCAAATAAAATCTAAGCGCAAGGGAAATAATTTCTTACAAAAATGTAACAGTTCTCTAGATAAGTTGATTTCGGCACAATTATCTTGCTGGAAATGTCAGAATTTCAAGGGTATTTTAGTGAGAAAACAAAATATCTACAGTGAACTGTGATTGATGCAATAGAAACAAATATTTCGAAAAGAAAATTAAACCCTTCCAAAGACTATACTTTTACTTTTTTCATGGCTTTGTTTATATGCATTGATGTTCATATTGTATGTTACACTTACAAATTATACTTCAAAGTTTGACTTGGACATATTTCAAAATTCAGCTCAAATTGTATATTTGTTTCCTTTGGTCACGGATGAATGTTTGTATGAATGTATAATCTATTTTTATATATGCGCGAATGACCGGAAGTGTGTAAGTTGTCAGAGAGAGGCCAGTTGTGATAGATGCTTTGAACCTCAGTAAAGTTTATGTGTTCGTCTTGATCGAATTGTGCAGTGTTTCGTAATTTTAAATGAGCCCAGGGACACTTAGACAATATGAGATATAAGGTAGATCATATCAAGTTATCAGTAGAAATATAAATCAAAAGAGCTGTGATACCTTTATCAACTCAACTGTAGAGTTAAATTCTAATTTGAAGCAAGTAAATAAAAAAAATTAACTTCCCAATTTTCAATTTGAAATCATTAAGATCTACATAAACTGGATTAAGGATAGATCTATTCTAGCAGGAAAAAAGCAATAAAACATTTTAAAATTTTGATATTTCGTATGCATTACTTCTGGCACCTTTTTTTCTTTCAAAAACATGAACATATATAAGATTGATTTACAAATATATTTTTGCTCAACACAATACCTCGTGTGACAATGTCTGCTATAGAACAGTTTGAATCTAATTTACTAGATTTATTTCAGACACCCGGTACATGTTGTTACTACTCTGATCAATGCTCTGTAATATAAAGAAGAAGATAGGCCAAACGTTTTTTACTTCATTGTTTAGTCCACTTGTTTAATCTAGATACCGAGTGTACAAATTTATGCCTAAACTCTAATAAAAAAAAATTATATCTACGTTTTAATCACAGTAATCTGCCCTTTGACTGCTTTTAGAATTTTTTTTAAAACCTGTTGACATTGAGCAAGAAAATAAAAAGAAGAGAAAGCGATCTAGAGACGAAATATACAATCCGAAGGACACTTTATAAAAAGATCACTGTTAACAACTAGAAAATGTAAATTACTTTGTTCTACAAACAGAGGAGACAATTATATAACTTGGAGCTAAAAGAGAAGAACAAGTATAACATACGTTTTAAAACAAAACTTAGCTCATGACTTAGAGCTAAATGGACAAGTTTAGCATACGTTTTAAAACAAAACTTAACTCATGACTTAGAGCTAAAAGAGAACAAGTATAGCATATGTTTTAAAACAAAACTTAGCTCATGACTTAGAGCTAAATGGAGAAGTATAGCATATGTTTTAAAACAAAATTTTACTCATCAATATTTCCATATCATCTACACCGGATTAACACGTGAGACGTGAGCTATTGAAGAGCTTTTTCATGAAAGATGCCTTTCCAAAACACTCACGATTCAAACAGACAACCTTCACTTATTAAACTACTATTACCTAAGATCTTAACGAAGTGGTTGTCTTCTTTCCAGTAAGACTAACACAGATTTAAAAAACTCCTTCATCCAACTTCCGGTTAGAGTGTTACAAGATCAGCTGTCGTCATCGAGTTTTAAAGCACATAGAAGTCAAATTCATAAAGCGCTGGTTATAAATGTTTATGTGTTTCGTGTGTGAATGTTGTTCGAATTTTTCATCTGTATTGTTATTGTGCAGTAGTTACTCTGAGGTTGTCAACTGTAGTCAAACTGAATTTCCATTTGATTGGATCAATTAAAACTATCTTATCTTATCTTATGAAAATCCCCTATTAATAGTTTTGTTACGCGATCCTAAAAGTACAAAAGTTAGAAAAGAAAAAAAACATGAAAAGACAGGATAATATTTGAATAAAGCTTTGTAACTGATGAAAATTAATATGTCATGTTTAATTGTATGAACCATAATAATCATAGTAATCAACGTTTTATTCAAGTTTAAAATAAAATAGGAATTCAATTTTATATTTTATATTATCATTTTATACCATAATTTAATATGCAGGCAAAAAGTAATCCAATTGAAATAGATGGTAATAAATCCGCTTAAAGAATATTTTAATAGCAACTTTACATCATCCAATGGCGATGAATTACTCTGAGACTCCACATAACATGAAAGAAAACAATAAGTCGAACTAATAGATATCCATAGGTTCGGAAATTTCCAATGACGTCACTTAAGGAACGTATCGAATAGCTCACACAGACGCACACACACACACAGTCACCGACTCACGAGAGTACACAGGGGAGGTAAGTCCCAAACTAGTAAGACATAAATAAAAAAAACTTGACTACCGAGGCCCCGACTCGATACCGCGCCGACGTGGTTATGGCCCCTGACTTCAGCAGAAAAAAAAAATTGCTTTTCGAGTCTTGCAGGTTCACTTGGTATCGATAAATACTCAACGATCTGCGGAAACAGATGTTGTCTACCCTCCTTTCCGCCCCCCCCCCCCATTGACCTCGATTCATCCATTCTGCATCTAGATATAATATACATTGTATTGGGGTTGAGACCACGGAATGACGTGCCTATATACCGGCCCAGACCTATATATGATTTCAATTCTTCAGAATTGAAACGTTTAAAAAGAACGATCGCTTGGCTTAAACCAGATATAACTTGTATCTCCCCTTAAATGTATTCAGTTTCCTCTATCGTGGGACCATTATTTCCTGTTCCGGCTTGCTTTGTGGGTATTTTATTTATATCCGAAGCGTGTTGTTATGGCAACAAGTTCCACCCCCCCCCCTCACTACTCACATGATCTAGACCTAGCTCTTATGGGGCCAATGCTTGCAGGGGCATTTAACGACAAAAGTTACTTGAGCTTTCACCTCTACCCTCCCTTGCAGTCTCGGTCTGTAACGTCCGTAACTTTTTTTATTGTAACAATTTGGAGTACAAACTGAGAACAATAGCCGGAAACTTGGGGCCAGGACGAGACGTGAGTAGAACAAACGATTGCGAGTTGAGGGGGGAGGAGGGTCAGGGATGAGGGACGAAAAAAGAAGAGAAAATCAAAAAAAAGGTTAGAATATATGAGTGCATCTTTGCGTCGACCAAAGTCTAGTAAAGTAAAAAAAAAAAAAAAGTAAAATTTTTGCTTTTCCGACCTTGCAATCTATAGGACAAATGATGTTAAGGTTATCTGTTTCTTTGGTCAACGGTTAACGAGCAGGGTGGCTTGTGGCCAGCACAACGATAACCGCCTTTATTTTCCCCAACGAAAGTCAGGTACCCTTTAGAGTAGGGTGAACTCAGGTGGTGCCCCAAAGTTGCGGAAATTCAAGTCTTCACCGAGATTCGAACCCTGGACTCTAGGTTCGGAAGACAAGTGCCTAACCACTCATCCACCACGCCCCCTACTAATGTCTACCGTGTGTGTGTTGGAGAGATGTTTTCTAATGGGCCGAATGTTTTCCAATAGGCCGAATGTTTGCTAAAGGGCCAAATGTTTTCTAATTGCCCAAATGGGACCGAATGTTTTTTTTAAATGGGCCGAATGTTTTCTAATGGGCCGAATGTTGTCTAATGGGCCGAATGTTTTGTAACGGGTCGAATGTTTCCTAACGAAGCAAATGTTTTCTAATGGGCCGATTTTTTCTAATGGGCCGAATGTTTGCTAATGGGCCAATGTTTGCTAACGGGTCAAATGTTTTCTAATGGACCGAATGTTTTCTAATGGGGGCCGAATGTTTTCTAATGGACCGAATGTTTTCTAATGGGGGCCGAATGTTTTCTAATGGGCAAATGTTTTCTGGAAAGTTTGACAAGCCAGGAGAGTAAAAGTTATGAAGGTAAATGAGGGGGGGTATAACCCAATGACGTTATATTCAAGCAGAAGGTTTGACCTTGTACTCTGTAGAACTCTCCTGGGGATCCCTTTGTCTGACCTCAGACGCCCTAGTTATTTCCCTTTTTTATCTTCAGTCTCGTACAAAATATTGGAAGTTCAGTAAATACATCCATTGAGTTCAGGTGAGTTTATTGTTGAGTGGATATGTACACTTAAGTTTGTAGGGTAAGTTTATTTGTGCAGGAGGAACAGCTCAGGAGGAGAGGACAGGGAGGAAATAATCAAACGTTGTCATTTGTAAGCAGAAACACAGCCAAAGGCAATCTCCTCTGAGCTCATAGGAGGACGGTCCCTCCCCCAAAGCGCTATAAAAATCAACTCATGCGCTATTAGCATTTAATGACATAGAGGAAAGATGCCGGTAGCAGTCGGCCTCTTAAAGAGACAGTCGGATAGCTCTCAAGAAGGCCGAGGACACATACACGAGACCCAAAGAAAAGGTCTTATTGTTAGATTGGATTAGTTCATGAAATAGATACTCACTTCTTTGAAGGTTTCTCATGCACCCGTACTTTCGGTCATTCAAAACGAGACTCAAAGCACTGTCTGTACAGAACAAGACCCGAACCTCTAACACAAACGTCAAGTCTGTTATCTTATACAGGTCTGAGACAAGGAGAGTCAGGTATACCAAATATGGCAAACTCCAGACCTTCAACAATGATTGCCTACGTCGGTTATTGGTAAGTATGTGTCCCGAAACATAATTACTTTAAACTTATGGAAAGAACCAAACAAAAACCTATACCCAAGGGCAGTGATGCCCAACCTATTTGGACCTGCGAGCCATTTTAATTTCTGATATTCGTGTCGCGGGCCACATGAATGAAAAGGTACAAAAAAGCGAAATGAAATTTACAGGAAGTTGAAACTATTTAAATCTCTAAAGTGATTTGTTTCACAATTCACAGGTAAAAAAAAATGGCTTAATTTCTCTACTTAAAATAAGTGCAACATTGTAGTTAGTTTTACCCAACATTGTAGTTAGTTTTACCGCCGACTAATTTCCTGCTGCTTTCTGGTAAATATTCCCATCGATCCTCCAACCTCTAGGTGTAGTTCAACAACCTGTTATTCACGGCTCAAACCAAGAATGTCGTCATATTTCTTTTATAATGACGTTTATATATTGTTGTTTTTAAACAGCCACACTTTCTTTACAAATCATATGTTTGCTTATTATCATGCTTTACGCATAAAAGTTAAGATCCTTTCTTTTTTCTAGTAGATTCTCATTTCATAAACACATTAATGTTAAAGATCATGGTACCAATTAAAGAAAGGGCCCTAACGTAAGTAAAGATAAATAAGTCAACCCTTTTTTTTTTTGGAGGGGGGTGTCTACTCTTTGGGCTGTATGGCACCACCTCGCGAGCCGGATTTTGCCCGCGGGCCATATTTTGGGCATCACTGCCCAAGGGTATTTAAAGGCGAAACTGGAGTTGGATAGGACACACCCTGCGAAAACCAAGTACCAATGTTGCAAGGAAGGCATTTGGTTGGAATCCGCAAGGAAATAAAACGGGGGCTGGCCCCAAGCAACCCTGGAAGAGGTCAGTCATCAGTGAAACTGAAGATATTGGAGTGACAGATGAAGAAAGCTTCGACTCGAGTTCGGTGAAGATGTGTGGTTACGCTCCCATGCAGGGTACCCAGGAATAAGTCAAGATGTATTCTTTCACTCTCTGTATTCAATTAAATTGACCTAAATAAAAACAAAGTACAGTAAGTTCAATATTTTATATGTGGAATAGATGATAAAACAAATAATTACTTACTGAATACATGAGTACTCACGGTGGAGAAGTGGAGAAAAAACAGGGGGATGTATCCTAGACTATGAGTGCAGACAGAAACTAAGCGCCCTTAATCTCCCTGCCCCCTACCCCACTCCCTACCCCTCTCCCCGTTGCTGATGCAAAGAAAACACGTCGGGGCTGTTTAACTAAACACAATACACATTGGGATGCACGCCATGCGGGGGCAAGCGTTGTCCACTGAGACATCGTGCTTCTCCCTCCTAGAACTGCTGTCCTGTTGGCTGGAGTCTTTAAGGTCAACCCAGGGCCCAAGAGATATCATTCTGATGTCTGGATCCCACCCTAAGTTGTTTTTTACAGTTCGAGTAGAATGTGGGGGAACTATGCTAACAACGTCGAGCCCACCGCTTGTGAATGAATTAATTGAAATCAACTTAAGGACTTCAACTTTGTCAGGAGTAATTCTAGCTGACCAGTGGTCATTAATAATTGCTCATAGAATAGAAATACTAAATGGGTTGAGGTAGCTTTCTTAATATAAATTCTATAATGTACATCATAATATTGTGTAATCCATTATCTTTAAACAGCTTTCTAGACCACGTAGCTATTTGAATGTTCATAGGTAAATAACACACGCATTTATATAGGCAGTGTTTAAGAAAAAAGGGAGGTAATATTAATATTATTGTTCTTTAATGCTCTCCCCTTTTGGATCAAACCTAACACGGTGTGATTTAAAGAGGGTTTTGAGTTTAAAACACCTTACCAGGGGGGGTTATTCAGTTAAATCCTCTCTTCTATAAAACAAAACAAAACAAATATATTGCGAACGACAATCTCCATATTCCAAGAGCATAGCTAAGGAAGATTTTGATTTTAAACCCCCCTCCGAAATCAAAGGTAAACCCCATTCATGAATATAAAACAATGGACACTTTACTTTTGAGTCTTCTGTCCTGAAGGCATTCTAAATTTAGTGATTTTACCAAAGGTGTTACTCTAGTCAAATGTGAATATTGATTTGTTATGAATCTCACTGCTCTATTTTGTGTCTGTTCTAGTTTCTTAATGTTTTCTTGAGTTGAGGGGTCCCAAACAGAGGATGCATATTCTATTATAGGCCTAACCAAGGTTAAATAACATTTTAGTTTTATGTTCGTATTTGATTTATTGAAACCCTAATGCTTTGTTTGATTTTTTTATTGTTTCATCAATATGGGGATTCCATGGCAGTTTTTCATTTATTATAACACCTAGGTATTTTGCGTTTTTAGTCTGTGTTACTGGTTTACCATGAATAAAATAAGTGGAATTAATTTGTTTTAGTTTTTTTGTTACTCTTATTAACTAACATTTTAATGGGTGGAAAGACATGCTCCAATTTGATTCCCATTTTTTGTAATTCATCTAATTCTCTTAGTAAAATTTCTGTATCTTGTGTTGTTTTTATTGTTCTGTATATTATGTAATCGTCTGCGAATAATCTGACTTTTGTTCCTGAACTAATGCAATTTGGTAAATCGTTATGTAAATTAAAAATAGAAGTGGTCCTAAGACTGTTCCTTGAAGTACGCCTGAGTTTACTGTTATTATTACAGTTTGTTCTCTCCCTATCAGAAAATCTTTAATCCACTGATGCAGTGGACCATCAATGCCAAAATATTTTAATTTTTTTAGCAAACTATGGTGGTGAACTTTGTCAAAAGCTTTAGAAAAATCTAGTAAGGTAGCATCTATTTGCTCACTGTTGTCTAAGCCCTTTGAAAAATCATCAATAAGTCCTATTAGTTGTGTTTCACATGATCTCTATTTCCTAAAGCCATGTTGTTATGGAGTTAGGACATTATGTTTGTCTAAGTGGTTTATGATGTTGCTACATATTATGTGCTCTAGGATTTTACAAGTAATTCTGGTTAGTGATACTGGTCTGTAATTTCCTGGGTCAGATTTTTCTCCTTTCTTAAATAGAGGGGTGACATTAGCTTCTTTCCAGTCCCTTGGTACTCTGCCCTGGTTAAGAGATGCCTGAAAAAGTATTTTGAACACTGGTGCTAGCTCACTGCTTAGTTCTTTGAGAAGTCTAGCTGGAATGCCATCAGGCCCGGATGCTTTATTAGGTTTGAGGTTTGATGTTCTTCATCATTACTCTCCATCAGGTGTCCGCCCCTGTACATAGATTGTATTTAGATATACACATTTACCCACTGTCCTTCCTTTCTCCCCCCTGTTTCTGTGCTATAATTTTCCATTTCAGACTAATTGGTCCGTGACGGTATTTAAGCCACTCATTGTGTAACCCCGAGTGGCAGATGGCGCCTGATTGATCTCATTTACTAGCGCGCGATGTTGTTTTCAACAGAATAAGGGGATAGGCTGGGCTAGTCTTGAATTTACGATGACCTATAATGATAAAATGATATAACTAGGGTATAATTAGTCAATGAACAAAGATGGACATCTTGAATTGAACACGTGCAACGTCACTGGCTTCTATTTCTGACTTATGGACTCGAAGACTAGGTGTACAGTTTGTTGCTGTAGCTGCGGTTGTTGTGAAGACGTTGTAGCTGATATCGTTGCAATTGGTGGAGGTGGTGGTGATGATGGCTGTGTTGGAACCTGCATTCTGTAGCGTTTACATAACATCAATGGAAATAAAAATAAATAGAAAACGAAACAAAAGAAATGATGATTTTAAAAAAATGGAGCTAGATATAGATGAAATAGATATTAAAAAATATAAAGAAATAAAAGAAATGAAATCAGAGAAATAGAAATAAAAGAAATAGAAATAAATGACATTAAAATAAAGTTAGAGGGTCTAATTCACAACAATAAACTAAGTGAAATTGTGCGATGTACACTTAGGGTAGAACAAATTTCTAAAGCTCAAAATGTAGAGAAAGGATTTGGTGCCGGGGCTCCGTATCGGGCACTGTTGAGGGAGATAATAGCTAATTAATGAGGTCACAAAAATATTTTTATTATGTGGTGTATCATTGGCAAAGGTTTGAGATATACAGCTGTATGGTGGTATGGTGTTACTACAAGTTTCTAAGTCCACGCTTGATTGAGAAACAACACTGGTAACATGCAGTCAATGAGGGGTGTTACTACTTAAAGTTATTTGTTATACATAACATTCACCAGGGATATAACTATTTACCACAGAGTTTAAATATTTACCATAGTGTTTAACTATTTACCTTAGAGGTTTTACCACAGAGTTTAACTATTTATCAAATAGTTTAACTATTTACCATAGAGTTTAACTAATTACCATAAAATTTAACTGTTGACCACAGAGTTTAACTATTTACCACAGAGTTTAAGTATTTATGACAGAGTTTAACTAGTTACCATGGAGTTTAACTATTTACAACAGAGTTTAACTATTTACCATAGAGTTTAACTATTTACCATAGAGTTTAACTATTTACCACAGAGTTTAACTATTTACCATAGAGTTTAACTAATTACCACAGAGTTTAACTATTTACCAAAGAGTATAACTAGTATTTACCATAGAGTTGTAACTATTTACCATAAAGTAGTAACTATTTACCATAAAGATTTACTGGTTGTCCAAGGAAGAGAATCGCAGTTCAATCAAGGGCATAGTTCGTACACATTTAGATCATCCACGAAAGCTACTGACCTAGAAAGTCAATGACCTAGTCTTATAGACCTACTGCTATAGGGTTGCTATAAAATGACCTACCTGCCATAGGCTCCTCCCCGCCTATGAGAGACATAGCAGAAGAAAACAGCATTACTCATTAACATAATTCATTACTCATTAACATAACTCATAACTCATTAACATAACTCATTAT
>JADKLZ010015144.1:5870-20639 GCA_021533235.1 Biomphalaria straminea | reverse complement strand
GAGTGCATAAGATAATGAGTGAGTGCATAAGATAATGAGTGAGTGCAGGCTACCAGGCAACTTACTGTCAGTGACATTTTCTGGCACTCCGTAATTTATAAACAAACGCCTAACCCTTTCCATCAGCAGCTCCGAGGCATGGCACAGTGGAGCATACCCGATGAGCACGTGACCCGAATACATGCCGTACTGACCACCTCGCTGCAGAATGTTGATTTCCACGGGGCTGGACATGTTGTACGTCAGAGAGGTTGCTATCGAGTTCACGTGCTGTATACGATTGATCAGGATGAGCGCTATTGCCAGTACCAGGAAAAAGATCTCAAAAAAGGGATACATCCTGCAGCGCAGTAGATAGTTTTTCCAAAACAATAACAGGAGCTGGTATAAAACCTGCATCTTTTCAAGTGTGGTGAATAGTTTCTTGGAAATGTACTGAATAAAAGAAAGGAATTTTTAGAAAGATAGCCTTGATGGATTCAACATACTAAAAATAGGCCTATATTTAAAAAAAAAGATTATATGAAATTTACAAGTGCTATCTCTCTTTAAACAAAAAAAATATTGTCAGGTTATAAAAATACATATAATATTACTAATTGCAATGATTTTTTTTTTAAGTAACGCTGTATTATGAATATAAGATAAAGATTCGAAAGAGGGTAAAAAGCCCCCACAAAGATCCTCGTCCTGTCAGTGCCTCCACTTTCTTAAATCTAGTCCTTGTGTTAAGATCTAGAATATTTTTTTTTATTCTAGAATAGCAGAGCTATAGATCTATAATAATCATGTAGACTAATAAAATTGGTCGTAGATCTAGGTCTAGGATCTAAAAACAATATGTTGGATCATTGTTAGGCTACATCACAAGTATGAAGTAATACAAGCTCGAAGATTACATTTTTTGGTCTATGTGATCCTTCGTATGTCTAACATAATTTAATCTAAACTGTTCTGACGCAACAGCGATAGAATGATGGCCTATTTTAAAGAAACCTTTCGAATATTCAGTGCAAATCTATGCCACCACTAAAAAAAAGATCTATATCTAGATTTAAATCTAATTTTTGGGATAAATATTATATTTGTTGTGCTGATATTTTTTTAACTATTCACATTCAGTGCTGTAAAGTTTTTATAATTGTTTGGTAATATCCGGGAAAAAATAGCGCGTAGGCAGGCCTTCTGCTTCTAGAAATTCTATGCGCAATATAGGCTATGTCTTCGATTTCAAAAGTTGCTCCCATATAGGCCTATAGGCTATATATTGGTTGCTCCGTAATCGCCAATAAAACATTAGGGCCAACTCAGCACTGTCAATTCAGGAAGCTAGCTTTACTTTGATTTCAGTAATTGTGGGAAGGGGGAACATTGTCGAAGAACGATATAAATCTAGGTTGGGGTTAGGTCGAAGTCGAAGAAAAGTTAGATATGTGTATATCTAGGTCTAAGACTAACTTTTTGTTTGTAGTGGGCGACGGGGGGAGCGGATAAGTAAAAGTGAAACTAAAATTTATGGACCCAAAGTATGTCTGCTTGATGTCTCGGGGGCCAGGGCCGGTCTTAGGCCACTGCAGCCTATGCGGTCGCAGTGAGCCCCGCGCTTTCATAGGCCCCGTGTTAATTCAAGGTGTAATTATTAAATTGCAAAATATATATGACAAATTCCTGGAAATCTCCTGAATTTATTAAAATCTCCTGAAAAATCTTAAAATGCCCATTAAAATAGACAAAATTGTCATTTGTGGGTCACAGTGGGTGTCATTCATTGCTAAAAACGCCAATCCTACGAGCGATAAATATATATAAAATTCAAAGTCGATTTTATTTTATTTTTTCTTATACAAAATCTTAATTTTCAATTCCTTATTCTCACACAAACTAGGCCCCGCGCAATCAGTTTCGCATAGGGCCCCGCAATTGCTAGGACCGGCCCTATTGTATTGTGAACCTGTCTGTCCAAATCAAATCAAAAGTCTATGTCGGAGAATATACGATGAGCCCCAAATCAAGTCAAAAGTCTATGTTGGAGAATATACGATGAGCTCCAAATCAAGTCAAAAGTCCTATGTCGGATATTATACGATGATCTCCTAATCAAGTCAAAAGTCTATTTCGGAGAATCTACGATGAGCTCCAAATCAAGTCAAAAGTCTATTTCGGAGAATCTACGATGATCTCCAAATCAAGTTAATGGTCTATGTCGGAGAATAAACAATGAGCTAGTGAAAAAATAATGGCGAGTACTAGAGAGAGAGGGAACGTTAAATGTCATTGTAACAGATACAAATAATTCACGAGCTAAAAAGTATGTATGGAGTTACTATGGAGGATTGCTTATTTTTGCTAAAATGTGGTTCATTTATCGAAATAAAAAAAGAAAAGGTGAAGATGTTACGCCCCGGTCATACTAATAAATAATATAAACCTAGGAACAGTCAACGGCGTACCCTGTGTGTACTGCTAGTAATCAGATTGCTGCAAGAATAAACAAACAATTATGTTTCTATTAAAAACCTCACTACAGGATCTAGATCTAAACCGCGAGTGTATTTTTAGATAAAGAAAAGAAACTCCCCTGCGTCATTTCCTGGGAATGGCGATAGTCTTTGTTGACTGAAAAAAATCGAGATATTGCGATTGGAAAAAGAATCAGTTCGTTGAACTTAGTGGTACAAGATTATAATCTAAATTTGGTAAATAATTATAATTTAGGTCTATGTAGATTTTATGATTTTCAAAAACGTCCTGATCCAGAATTCTAGTTTACCATTTTAAATAATTATTAATAAAATTCGGGAGTCAACCCTAAGGAAAAATCAGGAGCTGGCGACCCTAAGGCAGTTTGCAGCACCCAGTGCTACACTCTGGCAGAACCTGCGACGTTGCTGACCCCAAACTGTATCGGCACTGCCGTTCCTTTGGATACATCAGCTGCGTGGAGAGGGGGGAACAGATGTGTGGGCGACATTGTTCCGACCACAGCTTATGACCAGGCATTCATCTCATTTCCATGAGATGATCCATAGTCGCTTCGCGACTGACGGTGGCCATATCATTATCATATCAATAAAATTGATTGCGACCATTCTGATTCCAGTGATTCTGACTCTTTTCTGAGCTCTCATTCAGTCCATGTAGATCTACCATGATTGTTACAATTGTAAATATCATTTTTTCAATGTTTGAATGTTTGTCAATTTACCTACAATCCTAGATCTAGAGACCTAAGGCTAGAGATAGTTATAATCTAGTAGAGTCAGACTCAGAGACAGTTTTATATTAGATTTTGATCTAATATGACTATATTATATTTATTATTTTATATAGATGGGAGTGAGTAGTATGCCAGTATGGCTATGGCATGAGTGTATGAGTAATAATAGTAATATGATGGATATCTAATATCTATGATACATCTATGACTATGAATAAGAGTAAGACTAAGACCTAAGAAATAAAAGAAAGATTGATCTACATTATACATATAGAATCTAGATTAGATTTACTTTAGACTAAAGTTTAGAATATTTTTAGATTCTAGATCTATAACTATTTTTTAAATATTTTTTTTCTGTGATTGTGATCCATTATTTTAATAGGTTACAGTATGAACTGTCTGTAGATATCTCTAACTCTATGAGTAATGTCAGTAATGATCATGGAACTAGATTAACTAGATCTAGATTTGCTCACATCTACTGATCTAGTCTTTCTATATCTAGATCTAGTTTTTCTAATCTATTAAAAAAAAAGATTGTTTTGCTCATGCTCCATTTCTTTATGATACTTTATGGGCAATCTTTTATAGAGCTTATAGTTCAGACAGTTTTATTATACTTATAGAGATCTAGTTTTGCTTACTCTCCAAAACAAGTGTTTCACTTTCAAGAGCTCAAAGTGCACTGGTATGACAATGTCATTTTTTTCTTCAAGGACAGAAGGAGGGTAGGTCGGGATTAAGGCAAGGAGATACTTAGAAAATTTAGTCTCAAAAACATATATAAGATCTACATGACACAGAGCCTATGTCATAAGTGTAAATGTGGGGGTGTTCACTAATATTTCCTTTGCATTCCTCATTGAAGATAGGGCCTCAGTAAAAACATACCACTCTCCATGGCCTCTGGCTAGTTTTTTAATGGCTTCCCATCTCTTTCCTGTCCCCTCAGCTTCATTTAGTAATATACTGCGTTGCCACATTTTGTTTTGGTCTTCCTCTACGTCTTGTTCCCTGGGGGTTCCACTCTACTGCCTGTCTAGCTCTGTTATTGGTATCTTTTCTAAGGGTGTGACCAATCCATCTCCACTTCCTCTCTAAGATCTGCACCTCTATATTTTTCTGTCCACGCATCTCCCACCGTTTTGTCGTACATCAATGACATTAACAAACGCTATTTTAATTAACATTGAACTGTTATAAACGTGTGAGGTTAAACTACATTTTCTTACTATTTTATTATATTTGCCAAAAAATTACTAACGCGATACAAATTTAAAAGAAACAAAGGCAATCTAAAGTGTTAGGGTACTAAACAAAAAGTATGTTATTAAAATACAATTAACAAATAAACACAGAGATAGGCACAACCCTGCTCTCCCTCTTTATTCTGTCTCTCCTTGGTGCCCTAATTATTGATCGACCAGGTAACTACTAAGCTTGGTATCATCGACACAGTACCATAAAAAAGAAATGTAGCAGGAGGAACAATGATTGACGATAAGGTACCAAATGTAGAACACAGTCACTGAGTGGAGTGAGCAGGCCAGACACGCAGGGTCTCACAGTTTGTTTTTTTTTCGGGTCAACTAGTTAGGCCATAGTCTTGGTAAAACCTGTTTCTAATTGCCTGGTTTTAGTGTCAGTTATAAACAGAGAAGGTATTAATTAAGAGTAGGAAAAGTAACACTGACTTGAGTAAAAAAGAAATTGTTATTAAAAAATGATGATAATTTAATAACATTATTTTAATACAATAACTGTGAAGTGTTCATTAGAGTACTGAGAGTGTTTATTAAGTTACAAAGCAGGGAACAGTGTAAGTTAATGTCAGCGCTGGACCTCATTAACCTGACCCTCTTCGACGTTGTATTCTATTGTAACTATGCGTAGCGAAACAAAATAACATATATATATATATATATTGTATCTTTTTTTATTGACAAATGGATGGCAAATTTATGCTTTTTGTTTTTTCCTTGGACTAACCATTATGGAGCTATAAAATTTCAAAGCGTAAAAATTGTGAAAGCAAGGCTTAACCTGTTCATTAGATGAAAATGACTAAAAATCTAGGTGTTGTACAGTGGTTCTGTTAAGTCCTTTGACCATTTGATATCCTGGTAACACTCAGAAACTTGAACTTCCCTTTGAACATTTAGATCCTTAAAAGGAACTTTGTAGTACTTTCATCTCACATCATAGATCTAGATGTATATATATAATATCACTATCCTAAATTTGTAAATTAACTATTACACTAAGAACTTATTACTTATTAGGGTGGAAATGGTTTTAAAAATCAGTTGCTATGAATTCATAGAAAATAACACCCAAAGGTCTTTTCTCTATCGCCACATTAGTAATTTAAAAAAAAAATTAACTTGGTACTAGTAATTATTCTCTCTAAATGGACAGTCTGTAGTTCTTGTTTTTAGAAAGTGTGTTATTAACAAAATACCGATATCATTTGCTTTGTTCATGGAACTGGTGGGAAATGTGATGGCTAGTAACTTTTACATCATTTTGTTCATGTCCTCCATATCCAAAAGTTAAAGAGGCATGCAGCAGGTCAGAGTAAAATTGAAACCTTATAATGGAAACATTTTATTGGCATCAAAGACAATCTTAACTCTTTCTCTCCTAACTGACGATACCAACGTTGATTCCCCCAGAATGTGGTAAATAGTTACGGAGAAAAAGAGTTAACTGAAACAATGTCTTCCAAAGTGTCTAAGTCCAAATACAAAATATAAAAAAAAAGACAAAATTTGTAAAATATAACATTGTTGTCTTGATACGTTTGTATATTGTGTTATTTTGTTTTCCAGAGCTGAGTTGTAAGAAGACAGTTTCCAGCATGTCTGGTGATATCAATCGCCAGCTGAGCCATATGTCTGAGGCCTCCTCTTTGGGAAGTGATGGCAACTCCTCAGAAGAGATGGATGAAGACATAGATCATAGTTACTATGAAGACACTTCAGATGACCTAGGGCTTGACTGCCCAAGTAAAACAGATGATCCTGAGTACTTTGAATATGAACCTCTGCAGCTGATAGATGCTGAAAAAATGCTCAATGAAGAAATTGAAGCATTGTGCACTAAGCTAAAGGTTGGTTTGTTTTAGTCTCTATACCACTTTAACCTTCCAAATATTTATTTAGTAAGTTTACTATGAAGTAACGAAATCTGATCAACAAAAATGTTTTTCTGTTGTGTTACAGTTCAAAGTGATGACATAATAGAAATGTTTTTTGTCATTTTTACATTTAGTCACAGGCTTATTTCTCTCCTGAAATTTTTTCCAAGTTTCATTATCTCAACAACAAAATAAAAACAACAAAGATTTTGAAAAATAAATCCTGGCTATGGGTAAGAATTAGGATAGTGTGGTGGCTGATTAGTTAAGTGCTTAATTTCTGAACCTGTGGTCCTAGGTTCAAACCTCAGTGAAGACTATGATTTTGAATTTTGGGATTTTTTAGGGTGACCCTGAGTCCATCAAACTCTAATAGGTACCTGACTTTAGTTGGAGAAAGTTAAGGAAGTTTGTTGTTGTGCTGGCCACATGACACCCTGCTCTCTAACCTTTGGTCAAAGAGACAGATAACCTTACATCATCTACCCTATAGATTACAAGGTCTGAAAAGGGGCCACTTAAATGATAAGAACTATAGATTTGAGAACTTAGAAAAATATGAATGCAAAATATACAATTTTTTTCATAGGACATTTTTATCACAAAGAAAACTGTATTCTTTTTTTTAAACATATGTATTTGAGATCAAGTTCTAACCTTACCATAACTGCTGGCTGTTTTGAACATTGTACCTTATCATTACATGACAATATGTTATTTGTTTTATAAAAACCCTTACCACCAGGTCAGGTCAGGTATCCATTAGAGCTGGGTGGACCTGACATTAGTTGGGGAAAAGTAAAGGTGGTTGGTCGTTGTGCTGGCCACATGACACCTTCGTTAACCGTAGGCCACAGAATCAGATGACCTTTACATCATCTGCCCTATAGACCTTAAGGTCTGAAAGGCGAACTTAACTTTTTTTTTTACCAACAGGTGAATCCATCGATGGCGAAGATGTTATTGTTGCGTCATAATTGGAACAAGGAGGAGATTATAGACAAGTAAGACTTGTTCTGCTTTTAGTGTTATGATATGAATATATATTTATTAATATTTGACACAAGAGTTTTTATCTTTTCCTATGTCAGGGTAAAATGTTGATTTCATTAAAACATTATATATTTTTTCTTAATAATAATAATAATAATCTTTATTGTCCGTAAGGAAATTCTTAGTGTTGTCTTTATGGACCCAATTGGTTTCATTTAGTGATACACCCAAACAGAATACAAATGTATACATTGTGGACCTTTGTCCTTTTTTTACTTTCATTTTAGTTATCTCTTTAACAAATAAATGTCATGTCAATATTTATTTATTCTGTTCCAGTTATCAACGAAATCCAACAGAATACTTAATTGAAAGTCACTTAGCAAGTCGACATAGACATGTAAGATACATTTTAGTATTTTAGTTTAAGTATTCACAGACATTTGTTTTTAAATTTTAGCAATTTTAATTCTGTTAAAAACCAAAGCAGTTGAATAAAGTTGAACTACTAGATATTTTCAAAAATCATCCAAAATGTGAACAAAGGCTATTTCATTTAAAAAAAAGCTGTATTCATCAGATCACCTTTTTTTTTCCAGCACTTGCTTATTATCAATATTTTGTGTTTTTATCCAGGACAATTTAATGGGTCATAGGCCTTTGTGTTCAGTGTGCTGTGTAGAATATTCCAAGGACAGATTTATGGGTGTGGCTTGTGGTCATTTGTTTTGTAGAGATTGCTGGGATATGCATTTTCAAATTCAAATTCAAGATGGCATCACTACAGGTAGCTAAAAAGAATTTATGATATTTGTATTTGTTTAATGATATTGTTTTTCTTTTACCATGTGCATTTTAAGAATGGAATTTGTATTTATAGTTTAGTTAAGGGGCCAAGGCTTTTTCATATAATGGTGTGCTTCTGTCTTGTCACTTTGCTAGTCTGACCTACAAATGAAAATCTTTTATGGCTTTAATTTTATTCCAAATAGCCTAATGCCTGAATTTTGTTTTCTGTTGTTTTTCGAATGATTCTCTTGGAAACAACAGATTTATGCATAAAAAAGAGAGCACCATCTAATTTGCTTTTATGTTTTGTTTCAAAGGTATTGAGTGTATGGCCAAAGAGTGTCCAGTGTTAGTGACAGAAGATTTTGTCTGTGAAATTCTCAGCCATCCAAAGCTTAGGGACAGATATTCCAAATTTTCTTTTAATGATCTCATTAAGGTAAGAAAGGAAAGAACTTTCTGTAAAAAAAATATTATTCAAAATTGTTTTCCTTTTTTATATAATGCATGGGTAATATTCATAAACAGAGTACAAATGTATAAACATATTTTGTAAAGTTTTTAATATACCCCCCCTCCCCCATTATCACCTTCTCTTGTTCTCCTCTTCTCTCACTGTATTTTATTTCTCATAAAAAATTTCATTTGAATATAAACTATATCTTGAAAATCAAAAAAAGTAAACAAAAATTAGATTACTTTAACTTAATTTTGAAATCCCCTATAACAATCTTCAACAATTAAGCTGGATATAGATGGCTGAGAAATAAACTTTTTTTTTGAACACTTCCAGTCTCATCCCAACCTCAGATTCTGTCCTGGAGTCGACTGCTCAGTAATCATCAAAGCTAAAGAACCTAAAGCCAAGAAAGTGGAGTGTCAGTCTTGTAAAGCTACTTTCTGGTTGGTATTCAACACAATGCATTCATGTCTTTATCCAGTTGACTCTTGATAGTCAGACACTTCATAATCTGATACACTCAATAATCCTAACCGGTGGATGATGTATGCAACAGACCTGCACATCTTGTCTCATTTTATTTTGTTGTCTTGTTCTGTTTAGTGCTGATAAATTCTGAAGTGACTTTCTGTCATGACTAATGACAGTTGACCTGTTTGTTTGTTTTTAGTGTTTGAAGTTTTGATCTTTGGGCTCCTCTGATTCCACCCAGCTCTAATGGGTACCTGACATTAGTTGTGGGTAAAGTGGTTGTGCTGGCCATATGACACCCTCGTTAACCGAAGGCCACAAAAACAGATGACTTTACATCTTCTGCCCTAAAGGAGGGGTGATGGCTGTGTGGTAAAGGGCTTGGCTTCTGAACCGGGGGAGTCCCGGGTTTGAATGCTGGTGAAGACTAGGATTTTGAATTTCAGGATCTTTGGGCTCCTCTTATTCCACCCAGCTCAAATGGGTACCTTACATTATGACACCCTCATAAAACTTAGGCCACAAAAACAGATGACCTTTACATCTTCTGCTGCTGCTTGTTAAACATTCAGGAAATAAACATGCAAATTTAGGAAATTTGGTTTAAACTCTAAGCCCTAAACCAGCGATTCTCAACCTTTATTAGTTCCGCATCCCTTTTTACAATTTCTCACTATTTATAGATAGCTAGTTTAGTTTATTGGGTTGCACACTTTTATGTTCTGACAGTGAACGCATATTTTATGACGACACCGACTGTAAGGTTAGAGGTTAAGATTGGGGTATAGAAAATTAGTTACTGCTAGACTCTTGAGGGGAATACATCGCTATTAGTGACTGACTAGACTGTGGCCAGTTTGAAGAAGTCAGTTTGGTTATTTGAGTCTGTGTTCCTGTATTACTTGTTGTAACGGATGCATGTGTAGCTCAGATGTACTTGAAATATTTCTAAAATGATTAAGTAAACTAAGTGCGTGCATACCTTGTAGATTGTATTTTATTCACGAGTTCTTTAAACATACACTCCGTCACAAGATTCGTAAATGCCAATGATAATAATAATAATAAGGCTTGTCTTCGAGTCCGAAGATTAGTGAGGAATACAGTATTTCCCATGGCTGTGCAGCCCCATCTTTGACCTACATATTTTGCCACATCCAGGGCAAGCAAAACCATTGTCCGCAGGTGAGTGACCTCCAGCTGTCTCGTTCCGACGCCGCATGCAGCCAGATGCTCTCTTCTGTGTCAGCCAAGGAAAGTTGACGCCTAAGCTGGTCTTTGAAGCGTTTCCGTGGGGCGCCTCTGTTATGTCAACCACCTTTTTAGCTCACCAAAAAAGACTGCCTTTGGCATACAGGATATGTGCCCTGCCCAGCGTAGTAAACAATATATTAGGTACCAATGGAAATTTTTGTTAGAGAAAAAAATAATTTTCTATGGGTTTTAGGCAACCCCTGAATAATCGTCATTCGACCCCCAAATGTGTTGGGACTCACAGGTAGAGAATTGCACTAAAAAACAAACATACATGGCTTCTGTATAAAAAAAATCATAATTTAGGGCCTATGAATATAGTGAGATAATGACACAAGTCTGACATATTAGTGTTCTGTGCACAGTTAATTGATTAGTTTGTTGAGTTATTGTTAACTATCAAAGATTATTTATTAAAAGGTATGCATATATGTGTTTTACTGTTGCTCTTCAGTAGTCAATATATTTGTATGTGATATCAAATTTGTCCAAAGCTTTAACATTACTAAATGTTGTACTTGGTACTTAAACATATTGACTTAAAAAATGCAAAGAAACTCAAGAAATAATGAAAATGACTTTTGTTGGACAGTTTTAAATGTGGCATTGCTTACCATGCTCCAACTGAATGCGATGTCATCAAGAGGTGGTTAACAAAATGTGAAGATGACTCAGAAACTGCCAACTACATCAGTGCCCATACTAAAGATGTGAGTAGTCTTAAGTAGACAAGTATTTTGACATTTCTACCATAAAGAAATGAGGAATGTCTTTCAACAATAATTCTAATTTTTTTAATTTCATTTGATTGTTAAGTTTTGATGAAATTGATTTTTTCATGAAAATGCTCGATTGACTTTTTATTGATGCCTTTTGTTAACAGTGTCCCAAGTGCCATGTATGTATTGAGAAAAATGGAGGGTGTAATCATATGGTGAGCACTGATTAACTAACTTTATGTATTTCATTGATTAATTTAGTTAGGAATTTAAAAATATATTTATTTTAATACATTTGGATAAGATAATTTTTATTGATCCGATCTAATGGAAATTCAGTTTGATTACAATTGACAACCTCTTTATTCTTCTATCACTAGCAATGTCCTGAATGCAAGTATGACTTTTGCTGGATGTGTTTAGGGGGTAAGTTACATAGGAATGGACACTCAATAATAGAAACAACTGTAAATTGTCTTAGATGGCACATCTTTAGCTTCTACAAATTTAATGTTTTCACATTATTATTTTACATTGTTTTTTTTTCTTATTTTCTCATGTTCCTTTGAATAATATATGTATCTTTATGGACCAAATTATATATATATATTTTTAGAATATAATTTCAGTTGTAATTTTGTTAGTTGTTTATTTTTATAATGTTTAAAAAAATATTTGTAACCTTTGAGGCTGGAAAAAGAAGAAATAAATGTATTTTGTTTTTTTCAGATTGGAAGTCTCACGGAAGTGAATACTATGAATGCAGTCGTTACAAAGAAAATCCAAACATAGCCAACGAGTCAGTCCATGTGCAAGCCAGAGAAGCCTTGAAAAAGTATCTTTTTTATTATGAGAGGGTGAGAAACTTGCATAATTTTTTTTTTTTAGTTGTCAGTTCATAATTTTTTATAAGAAATAGGAACTCAAACATAGGTCAAGTAGTAATAAAAAATACTCTAAGACTAAAAACTAGAGAAAATAGAGAAAAATTTTTTTAAATTTTTGTAACTGTCTGTTTTCATGTCAACTCTTTTTCTGTACCTATGTCATTGCTGAACTTTGTAGTGGGAGAACCATGCAAAGAGTTTGCAGCTGGAAGAGACCACTACAGCCAAGATCACAACCAGAACCCAAGAGAAAGTGATGAACAATCAGGGCACATGGATAGACTGGCAGTATCTGTTGAGAGCTGCTGGCCTTCTCAAAAAGGCAGGTCTTTTGGTTCTAAGTGTTCAAAAGGATTAGGCAAAGTGTACTTTTTGCCCCATTTTAGTTTTTTTTTTAATCAGGGTTAAAGGTAAAGACTTTGTAAACTTGTTTTGAAAATATTCAAATTATTATTCTGTGTGAAAAGTAACTTTGTTCTGGTGTTGTGCTGTTCTGCTTGGTACTTGACTCTCAATGTAGCTACTATTTAAACAGCGAGTTCGTTAAACACACAGCAACAGACTAAAACTATGAATAACCAAAGAAATCCACTTGATAACTTTTCACAAGATTTAATCATCAAAAGGACACAGTCTATGTCAATGTCGTACTATGACATATTCCTTAATCTATTAACTCCTAGTTCTAATATAGAAGACCCGCCATGTCTATCCTTCTTGTCGCTCTAAGTCTACTACGTCATTAGTCTGTCTCTCTACGTCACTACTTTTACTGTTGCTAAAACTATACACAAAATATATCTTAACTAAATAAACTAATATAATCTCTAACCCTAACACCTTTCATTATTGGTGATTTAGTTTGATTGTTCATATTTCTAACAAGAAATTTAAAAAAAAGAAAGGAATATTAAAATAACACATTATTTTTTTGTTTCTCAAAATATCATTACAGTTAAAGTCCTATCTTATTAATGTTGCTCTCCTGTTTCACCACAATGTAGATTATTGATGGGGTAAAACCATTAGGTTAATTTCAAAGTAACAATTGAAACTTCATGCATGACTTATCTTGTTTACAGTGCAGGTATACACTTCAGTACACTTACCCTTATGCATATTACATGGAGAAAGGACCTAGAAAAATTTTAGTAAGTAGACTGCTGTTTTTCAAACTTGTTTGCCCATCCATTTACCAAATGACAGTGTAACCAATGTATTTGTATTTGAATATTCAAATATTGTGAAATCATTTGACATGTTGAAACAGAACATACAGTTGTCGTAGAAAAGAAATAATGTCAACAACTAGAGAGAATTACCACCTCCCAACATTAAATCTTCATAAGCCTAATGCACAGAACTACAAACTGTTACAGTTACATGGATGACGACAGCAAAAGAAAAACAACTTTTATTGAGGGTGTTCAAATGTATTTTTGTTTAAGCTAGCCATGAATTTGTAGACGACCACTGTCTTTCTTTTATGATTTTGTTTTTTTAGACTTTCAAGTTACATTATTTCTTCACCTTTTTTCTAGAATGCTTTTTCTTGAATAAGAACACAATGTTCATTTAGGTTTTAAAATAACAACACAATGTTCACTTAGGTTTTAATATAAGAACACAAAGTTCACTTAGGTTTTAAAATATGAACACAAAGTTCACTTAGGTTTTAAAATATGAACACAATGTTTTAGGTTTGAAAATAAGAACACACTGTTTTAGGTTTGAAAATAAGAACACATTGTTCACTTAGAATGTCTTGTTACTTATTTGCTTTCTTTTCAGTTTGAATATCAGCAAGCACAATTAGAAGCTGAAGTAGAAAATTTGTCTTGGAAAGTTGAAAGAGCAGAGATCACAGACAGAGGGGTAATTTTTTTTTCTTGGTAATAGTTGATAGAATAAAGCAGACACCTAGTGCGGGTAAAAAAACAAAAAAAAAATTTTCTAATTTCGTTCATTATTAGTTAAGCTCTTTTTTTTATGTCAATGAATGATTGACCTACATGTTTTTTTTTTAAACCAGAAACTAGTAATTTCTATAACACTAGTCATTTATATATATATAACATTTATATATAACACTATCATATTGATAAAAAATTATCATAGAAAATACATTTAAAAAAAAACACATTAGATCTATTTATAAATTCTATTACAATTTTAGGTTGAGATTTGGGTGAAAAAAATGCCTGGGGTTACCTAATAAGGGGGCTCAGGCTCAAATCTTGACTGTGCTTTGTTGGTGACTTTTTTTTTTTAAATTATCAAACTTCTGAAAGCAGTGATTCAAATTCAAATGTTTTGTTGTTATAGTATTGAAGTGATAACTGAAACAGAAAGCTGTCTAATTGACATAATTCATGCATCTCTTCAGCCTGCTCATTCTATTGAACATTATTTTGACTTTGTTTACCCAGGTGCTAGAAAATCAAATGGATGTCGCAGAAAAGAGGAGGCTTACATTACTCAAAGAATTTTTAGATGTCCAAGTGCTCTAATGATGATTGAGAGACAGTTTCTGTGGTTGTGGCTGATTGCTATTATATGGCCAAGTAAAGACACCAATGTGAACCATCAGTATTCTCCATTTAACAGCATCATTTATTCAACTTTTTAACAGGAGAGTACCAAAAAAACAAAAATGTGGAGCTTGTAAAACTGTCATCTCTTATTTGAGTTACTTTAAATAGTTGAGTATATGCAATTTGTAAATAAGTTCAGTTTTTAATTAGCTTTGGAAGAAACATTTACAATCTGAGCCTTTCTTTTTTTTTTTTTTTTTCATATGTAAATTTCATAAAAGTAAATGCTTTAAAATAAAAACC
>JADKLZ010015143.1:5887-20585 GCA_021533235.1 Biomphalaria straminea | reverse complement strand
GAGTGCATAAGATAATGAGTGAGTGCATAAGATAATGAGTGAGTGCAGGCTACCAGGCAACTTACTGTCAGTGACATTTTCTGGCACTCCGTAATTTATAAACAAACGCCTAACCCTTTCCATCAGCAGCTCCGAGGCATGGCACAGTGGAGCATACCCGATGAGCACGTGACCCGAATACATGCCGTACTGACCACCTCGCTGCAGAATGTTGATTTCCACGGGGCTGGACATGTTGTACGTCAGAGAGGTTGCTATCGAGTTCACGTGCTGTATACGATTGATCAGGATGAGCGCTATTGCCAGTACCAGGAAAAAGATCTCAAAAAAGGGATACATCCTGCAGCGCAGTAGATAGTTTTTCCAAAACAATAACAGGAGCTGGTATAAAACCTGCATCTTTTCAAGTGTGGTGAATAGTTTCTTGGAAATGTACTGAATAAAAGAAAGGAATTTTTAGAAAGATAGCCTTGATGGATTCAACATACTAAAAATAGGCCTATATTTAAAAAAAAAGATTATATGAAATTTACAAGTGCTATCTCTCTTTAAACAAAAAAAATATTGTCAGGTTATAAAAATACATATAATATTACTAATTGCAATGATTTTTTTTTTAAGTAACGCTGTATTATGAATATAAGATAAAGATTCGAAAGAGGGTAAAAAGCCCCCACAAAGATCCTCGTCCTGTCAGTGCCTCCACTTTCTTAAATCTAGTCCTTGTGTTAAGATCTAGAATATTTTTTTTTATTCTAGAATAGCAGAGCTATAGATCTATAATAATCATGTAGACTAATAAAATTGGTCGTAGATCTAGGTCTAGGATCTAAAAACAATATGTTGGATCATTGTTAGGCTACATCACAAGTATGAAGTAATACAAGCTCGAAGATTACATTTTTTGGTCTATGTGATCCTTCGTATGTCTAACATAATTTAATCTAAACTGTTCTGACGCAACAGCGATAGAATGATGGCCTATTTTAAAGAAACCTTTCGAATATTCAGTGCAAATCTATGCCACCACTAAAAAAAAGATCTATATCTAGATTTAAATCTAATTTTTGGGATAAATATTATATTTGTTGTGCTGATATTTTTTTAACTATTCACATTCAGTGCTGTAAAGTTTTTATAATTGTTTGGTAATATCCGGGAAAAAATAGCGCGTAGGCAGGCCTTCTGCTTCTAGAAATTCTATGCGCAATATAGGCTATGTCTTCGATTTCAAAAGTTGCTCCCATATAGGCCTATAGGCTATATATTGGTTGCTCCGTAATCGCCAATAAAACATTAGGGCCAACTCAGCACTGTCAATTCAGGAAGCTAGCTTTACTTTGATTTCAGTAATTGTGGGAAGGGGGAACATTGTCGAAGAACGATATAAATCTAGGTTGGGGTTAGGTCGAAGTCGAAGAAAAGTTAGATATGTGTATATCTAGGTCTAAGACTAACTTTTTGTTTGTAGTGGGCGACGGGGGGAGCGGATAAGTAAAAGTGAAACTAAAATTTATGGACCCAAAGTATGTCTGCTTGATGTCTCGGGGGCCAGGGCCGGTCTTAGGCCACTGCAGCCTATGCGGTCGCAGTGAGCCCCGCGCTTTCATAGGCCCCGTGTTAATTCAAGGTGTAATTATTAAATTGCAAAATATATATGACAAATTCCTGGAAATCTCCTGAATTTATTAAAATCTCCTGAAAAATCTTAAAATGCCCATTAAAATAGACAAAATTGTCATTTGTGGGTCACAGTGGGTGTCATTCATTGCTAAAAACGCCAATCCTACGAGCGATAAATATATATAAAATTCAAAGTCGATTTTATTTTATTTTTTCTTATACAAAATCTTAATTTTCAATTCCTTATTCTCACACAAACTAGGCCCCGCGCAATCAGTTTCGCATAGGGCCCCGCAATTGCTAGGACCGGCCCTATTGTATTGTGAACCTGTCTGTCCAAATCAAATCAAAAGTCTATGTCGGAGAATATACGATGAGCCCCAAATCAAGTCAAAAGTCTATGTTGGAGAATATACGATGAGCTCCAAATCAAGTCAAAAGTCCTATGTCGGATATTATACGATGATCTCCTAATCAAGTCAAAAGTCTATTTCGGAGAATCTACGATGAGCTCCAAATCAAGTCAAAAGTCTATTTCGGAGAATCTACGATGATCTCCAAATCAAGTTAATGGTCTATGTCGGAGAATAAACAATGAGCTAGTGAAAAAATAATGGCGAGTACTAGAGAGAGAGGGAACGTTAAATGTCATTGTAACAGATACAAATAATTCACGAGCTAAAAAGTATGTATGGAGTTACTATGGAGGATTGCTTATTTTTGCTAAAATGTGGTTCATTTATCGAAATAAAAAAAGAAAAGGTGAAGATGTTACGCCCCGGTCATACTAATAAATAATATAAACCTAGGAACAGTCAACGGCGTACCCTGTGTGTACTGCTAGTAATCAGATTGCTGCAAGAATAAACAAACAATTATGTTTCTATTAAAAACCTCACTACAGGATCTAGATCTAAACCGCGAGTGTATTTTTAGATAAAGAAAAGAAACTCCCCTGCGTCATTTCCTGGGAATGGCGATAGTCTTTGTTGACTGAAAAAAATCGAGATATTGCGATTGGAAAAAGAATCAGTTCGTTGAACTTAGTGGTACAAGATTATAATCTAAATTTGGTAAATAATTATAATTTAGGTCTATGTAGATTTTATGATTTTCAAAAACGTCCTGATCCAGAATTCTAGTTTACCATTTTAAATAATTATTAATAAAATTCGGGAGTCAACCCTAAGGAAAAATCAGGAGCTGGCGACCCTAAGGCAGTTTGCAGCACCCAGTGCTACACTCTGGCAGAACCTGCGACGTTGCTGACCCCAAACTGTATCGGCACTGCCGTTCCTTTGGATACATCAGCTGCGTGGAGAGGGGGGAACAGATGTGTGGGCGACATTGTTCCGACCACAGCTTATGACCAGGCATTCATCTCATTTCCATGAGATGATCCATAGTCGCTTCGCGACTGACGGTGGCCATATCATTATCATATCAATAAAATTGATTGCGACCATTCTGATTCCAGTGATTCTGACTCTTTTCTGAGCTCTCATTCAGTCCATGTAGATCTACCATGATTGTTACAATTGTAAATATCATTTTTTCAATGTTTGAATGTTTGTCAATTTACCTACAATCCTAGATCTAGAGACCTAAGGCTAGAGATAGTTATAATCTAGTAGAGTCAGACTCAGAGACAGTTTTATATTAGATTTTGATCTAATATGACTATATTATATTTATTATTTTATATAGATGGGAGTGAGTAGTATGCCAGTATGGCTATGGCATGAGTGTATGAGTAATAATAGTAATATGATGGATATCTAATATCTATGATACATCTATGACTATGAATAAGAGTAAGACTAAGACCTAAGAAATAAAAGAAAGATTGATCTACATTATACATATAGAATCTAGATTAGATTTACTTTAGACTAAAGTTTAGAATATTTTTAGATTCTAGATCTATAACTATTTTTTAAATATTTTTTTTCTGTGATTGTGATCCATTATTTTAATAGGTTACAGTATGAACTGTCTGTAGATATCTCTAACTCTATGAGTAATGTCAGTAATGATCATGGAACTAGATTAACTAGATCTAGATTTGCTCACATCTACTGATCTAGTCTTTCTATATCTAGATCTAGTTTTTCTAATCTATTAAAAAAAAAGATTGTTTTGCTCATGCTCCATTTCTTTATGATACTTTATGGGCAATCTTTTATAGAGCTTATAGTTCAGACAGTTTTATTATACTTATAGAGATCTAGTTTTGCTTACTCTCCAAAACAAGTGTTTCACTTTCAAGAGCTCAAAGTGCACTGGTATGACAATGTCATTTTTTTCTTCAAGGACAGAAGGAGGGTAGGTCGGGATTAAGGCAAGGAGATACTTAGAAAATTTAGTCTCAAAAACATATATAAGATCTACATGACACAGAGCCTATGTCATAAGTGTAAATGTGGGGGTGTTCACTAATATTTCCTTTGCATTCCTCATTGAAGATAGGGCCTCAGTAAAAACATACCACTCTCCATGGCCTCTGGCTAGTTTTTTAATGGCTTCCCATCTCTTTCCTGTCCCCTCAGCTTCATTTAGTAATATACTGCGTTGCCACATTTTGTTTTGGTCTTCCTCTACGTCTTGTTCCCTGGGGGTTCCACTCTACTGCCTGTCTAGCTCTGTTATTGGTATCTTTTCTAAGGGTGTGACCAATCCATCTCCACTTCCTCTCTAAGATCTGCACCTCTATATTTTTCTGTCCACGCATCTCCCACCGTTTTGTCGTACATCAATGACATTAACAAACGCTATTTTAATTAACATTGAACTGTTATAAACGTGTGAGGTTAAACTACATTTTCTTACTATTTTATTATATTTGCCAAAAAATTACTAACGCGATACAAATTTAAAAGAAACAAAGGCAATCTAAAGTGTTAGGGTACTAAACAAAAAGTATGTTATTAAAATACAATTAACAAATAAACACAGAGATAGGCACAACCCTGCTCTCCCTCTTTATTCTGTCTCTCCTTGGTGCCCTAATTATTGATCGACCAGGTAACTACTAAGCTTGGTATCATCGACACAGTACCATAAAAAAGAAATGTAGCAGGAGGAACAATGATTGACGATAAGGTACCAAATGTAGAACACAGTCACTGAGTGGAGTGAGCAGGCCAGACACGCAGGGTCTCACAGTTTGTTTTTTTTTCGGGTCAACTAGTTAGGCCATAGTCTTGGTAAAACCTGTTTCTAATTGCCTGGTTTTAGTGTCAGTTATAAACAGAGAAGGTATTAATTAAGAGTAGGAAAAGTAACACTGACTTGAGTAAAAAAGAAATTGTTATTAAAAAATGATGATAATTTAATAACATTATTTTAATACAATAACTGTGAAGTGTTCATTAGTGTACTGAGAGTGTTTATTAAGTTACAAAGCAGGGAACAGTGTAAGTTAATGTCAGCGCTGGACCTCATTAACCTGACCCTCTTCGACGTTGTATTCTATTGTAACTATGCGTAGCGAAACAAAATAACATATATATATATATATATTGTATCTTTTTTTATTGACAAATGGATGGCAAATTTATGCTTTTTGTTTTTTCCTTGGACTAACCATTATGGAGCTATAAAATTTCAAAGCGTAAAAATTGTGAAAGCAAGGCTTAACCTGTTCATTAGATGAAAATGACTAGAGATCTAGGTGTTGTACAGTGTTCTGTTAAGTCCTTTGACCATTTGATATCCTGGTAACACTCATAAACTTGAATTTCCCTTTAAACATTTAGAAGGAACTTTGTAGTACTTTCATCTCACATCATAGATCTAGATGTATATATATAATATCACTATCCTAAATTTGTAAATTAACTAGTACACTAAGAACATATTACTTATTAGGGTGGAAATGGTTTTAAAAATCAATTGCTATGAATTCATAGAAAATAACACCCAAAAAGGTCTTTTCTCTATCGCCACATTAGCAATGTAAAAAAAAATTAACTTGGTACTAGTAATTATTCTCTCTAAATGGACAGTCTGTAGTTCTTGTTTTTAGAAAGTGTGTTATTAACAAAATACCGATATCATTTGCTTTGTTCATGGAACTGGTGGGAAATGTGATGACTAGTAACTTTTACATCATTTTGTTCTTGTCCTACATATCCAAAAGTTAAAGAGGCATGCAGCAGGTCAGAGTAAAATTCAAACCTTATAATGGAAACATTTTATTGGCATCAAAGACAATCTTAACTCTTTCTCTCCTAACTGACGATACCAACGTTGATTCCCCCAGAATGTGGTAAATAGTTACGGAGAAAAAGAGTTAACTGAAACAATGTCTTCCAAAGTGTCTAAGTCCAAATACAAAATTATAAAAAAAAAAGACAAAATTTGTAAAATATAACATTGTTGTCTTGATACGTTTGTATATTGTGTTATTTTGTTTTCCAGAGCTGAGTTGTAAGAAGACAGTTTCCAGCATGTCTGGTGATATCAATCGCCAGCTGAGCCATATGTCTGAGGCCTCCTCTTTGGGAAGTGATGGCAACTCCTCAGAAGAGATGGATGAAGACATAGATCATAGTTACTATGAAGACACTTCAGATGACCTAGGGCTTGACTGCCCAAGTAAAACAGATGATCCTGAGTACTTTGAATATGAACCTCTGCAGCTGATAGATGCTGAAAAAATGCTCAATGAAGAAATTGAAGCATTGTGCACTAAGCTAAAGGTTGGTTTGTTTTAGAGTCTCTATACCACTTTAACCTTCCAAATATTTATATAGTAAGTTTACTATCAAGTAACGAAATCTGATCAACAAAAATGTTTTTCTGTTGTGTTACAGTTCAAAGTGATGAGATAATAGAAATGTTTTTTGTAATTTTTACATTTAGTCACATGCTTATTTCTCTCCTGAAATTTTGTCCATGTTTCATTATCTCAACAAAAAAATAAAAACAACAAAGATTTTGAAAAATAAATCCTGGCTATGGGTAAGAATTAGGATAGTGTGGTGGCTGATTAGTTAAGTGCTTAATTTCTGAACCTGTGGTCCTAGGTTCAAACCTCAGTGAAGACTGGGATTTTGAATTTTGGGATTTTTTAGGGTGACCCTGAGTCCATCTAACTCTAATAGGTACCTGACTTTAGTTGGAGAAAGTTAAGGAAGTTTGTTGTTGTGCTGGCCACATGACTCCCTGCTCTCTAACCTTTGGTCAAAGAGACAGATAACCTTACATCATCTACCCTATAGATTACAAGGTCTGAAAAAGGGCCACTTAAATGATAAGAACTATAGATTTGAGAACTTAGAAAAATATGAATGCAAAATATACAATTTTTTTCATAGGACATTTTTATCACAAAGAAAACTGTATTCTTTTTTTTAAACATATGTATTTGAAATCAAGTTCTAACCTTACCATAACTGCTGGCTGTTTTGAACATTTTACCTTATCATTACATGACAATATGTTATTTGTTTTATAAAAACCCTTACCACCAGATCAGGTCAGGTACCCATTAGAGCTGGGTGGACCTGACATTAGTTGGGGAAAAGTAAAGGTGGTTGGTTGTTGTGCTGGCCACATGACACCCTCGTTAACCGTAGGCCACAGAATCAGATGACCTTTACATCATCTGCCCTATAGACCATAAGGTCTGAAAGGCGAACTTAACTTTTTTTTTTACCAACAGGTGAATCCATCGATGGCGAAGATGTTATTGTTGCGTCATAATTGGAACAAGGAGGAGATTATAGACAAGTAAGACTTGTTCTGCTTTTAGTGTTATGATATGAATATATATTTATTAATATTTGACACAAGAGTTTTTATCTTTTCCTATGTCAGGGTAAAATGTTGATTTCATTAAAACATTATATATTTTTTCGTAATAATAATAATAATAATAATCTTTATTGTCCGTAAGGAAATTCTTAGTGTTGTCTTTATGGACCCAATTGGTTTCATTTAGTGATACACCCAAACAGAATACAAATGTATACATTGTGGACCTTTGTCCTTTTTTTTACTTTCATTTTAGTTATCTCTTTAACAAATAAATGTCATGTCAATATTTATTTATTCTGTTCCAGTTATCAACGAAATCCAACAGAATACTTAATTGAAAGTCACTTAGCAAGTCGACATAGACATGTAAGATACATTTTAGTATTTTAGTTTAAGTATTCACAGACATTTGTTTTTAAATTTTAGCAATTTTAATTCTGTTAAAAACCAAAGCAGTTGAATAAAGTTGAACTACTAGATATTTTCAAAAATCATCCAAAATGTGAACAAAGGCTATTTCATTTAAAAAAAAGCTGTATTCATCAGATCACCTTTTTTTTTCCAGCACTTGCTTATTATCAATATTTTGTGTTTTTATCCAGGACAATTTAATGGGTCATAGGCCTTTGTGTTCAGTGTGCTGTGTAGAATATTCCAAGGACAGATTTATGGGTGTGGCTTGTGGTCATTTGTTTTGTAGAGATTGCTGGGATATGCATTTTCAAATTCAAATTCAAGATGGCATCACTACAGGTAGCTAAAAAGAATTTATGATATTTTGTATTTGTTTAATGATATTGTTTTTCTTTTACCATGTGCATTTTAAGAATGGAATTTGTATTTATAGTTTAGTTAAGGGGCCAAGGCTTTTTCATATAATGGTGTGCTTCTGTCTTGTCACTTTGCTAGTCTGACCTACAAATGAAAATCTTTTATGGCTTTAATTTTATTCCAAATAGCCTAATGCCTGAATTTTGTTTTCTGTTGTTTTTCTAATGATTCTCTTGGAAACAACAGATTTATGCATAAAAAAGCGAGCACCATCTAATTTGCTTTTATGTTTTGTTTCAAAGGTATTGAATGTATGGCCAAAGAGTGTCCAGTGTTAGTGACAGAAGATTTTGTCTGTGAAATTCTCAGCCATCCAAAGCTTAGGGACAGATATTCCAAATTTTCTTTTAATGATCTCATTAAGGTAAGAAAGGAAAGAACTTTCTGTAAAAAAAATATTATTCAAAATTGTTTTCCTTTTTTATATAATGCATGGGTAATATTCATAAACAGAGTACAAATGTATAAACAGCTTACTTGTGTAGAGAATATGGAAGTATTGCAAGGCAAATTTTTTTTAAAAGCTTATGTTAATTTTTGTGCAATCTTAGTACTGCAAAACTGAATTCCTTAGCTATTCAGCTTGTAGAATAGAGTAATTTCTATATTACTTTACTAATTTGGCAACAGTGATCGTTCAATATAGCATATTTTTTTTTTACAGAATGGTATAAAATTGCAATTTAAAAAAATGCTTTATAGCTTGTAGTGTAAAGTAATTTATATTATTAAGTTTGCAACAGTGATCTTTCAAACAGCATCACTGACTTTTTTTTTTGGGGTCAGTCTATTAGTCTCAAAATCTTTCACAATCTTCCTCTTTTCATTTTTTTTAAAAATATTTTGTAAAGTTTTTAATATACCCCCCCCCCTCCCCCATTATCACCTTCTCTTGTTCTCCACTTCTCTCACTGTATTTTATTTCTCATAAAAAAATTTCATTTGAATATAAACTATATCTTGAAAATCAAAAAGTAAACAAAAATTAGATTACTTTAACTTAATTTTGAAAATCCCCTATAACAGTCTTAAACAAACAATGAAACTCGATATAGATGGCTGAGAAATAAACTTTTTTTTTGAACACTTCCAGTCTCATCCCAACCTCCGATTCTGTCCTGGAGTCGACTGCTCAGTAATCATCAAAGCTAAAGAACCTAAAGCCAAGAAAGTGGAGTGTCAGTCTTGTAAAGCTACTTTCTGGTTGGTATTCAACACAATGCACTCATGTCTTTATCCAGTTGACTCTTGATAGTCAGACACTTCATTATCTGTCACACTCAATAATCCTAAACCGGGGGATGATGTAGACAACAGACCTGCACATCTTGTCTCATTTTATTTTTTTTTGTCTTGCTCTGTTTAGTGCTGATAAATTCTGAAGTGACTGTCATGACTAATGACAGTTGACCTGTTTGTTTTTAGTGTTTGAAGTTTTGATCTTTGGGCTCCTCTTGATTCCACCCAGCTCTAATGGGTACCTGACATTAGTTGTGGGTAAAGTGGTTGTGCTGGCCATATGACACCCTCGTTAACCGAAGGCCACAAAAACAGATGACTTTACATCTTCTGCCCTAAAGGAGGGGTGATGGCTGTGTGGTAAAGGGCTTGGCTTCTGAACCGGGGGAGTCCCGGGTTTGAATGCTGGTGAAGACTAGGATTTTGAATTTCAGGATCTTTGGGCTCCTCTTATTCCACCCAGCTCAAATGGGTACCTTACATTATGACACCCTCATAAAACTTAGGCCACAAAAACAGATGACCTTTACATCTTCTGCTGCTGCTTGTTAAACATTCAGGAAATAAACATGCAAATTTAGGAAATTTGGTTTAAACTCTAAGCCCTAAACCAGCGATTCTCAACCTTTATTAGTTCCGCATCCCTTTTTACAATTTCTCACTATTTATAGATAGCTAGTTTAGTTTATTGGGTTGCACACTTTTATGTTCTGACAGTGAACGCATATTTTATGACGACACCGACTGTAAGGTTAGAGGTTAAGATTGGGGTATAGAAAATTAGTTACTGCTAGACTCTTGAGGGGAATACATCGCTATTAGTGACTGACTAGACTGTGGCCAGTTTGAAGAAGTCAGTTTGGTTATTTGAGTCTGTGTTCCTGTATTACTTGTTGTAACGGATGCATGTGTAGCTCAGATGTACTTGAAATATTTCTAAAATGATTAAGTAAACTAAGTGCGTGCATACCTTGTAGATTGTATTTTATTCACGAGTTCTTTAAACATACACTCCGTCACAAGATTCGTAAATGCCAATGATAATAATAATAATAAGGCTTGTCTTCGAGTCCGAAGATTAGTGAGGAATACAGTATTTCCCATGGCTGTGCAGCCCCATCTTTGACCTACATATTTTGCCACATCCAGGGCAAGCAAAACCATTGTCCGCAGGTGAGTGACCTCCAGCTGTCTCGTTCCGACGCCGCATGCAGCCAGATGCTCTCTTCTGTGTCAGCCAAGGAAAGTTGACGCCTAAGCTGGTCTTTGAAGCGTTTCCGTGGGGCGCCTCTGTTATGTCAACCACCTTTTTAGCTCACCAAAAAAGACTGCCTTTGGCATACAGGATATGTGCCCTGCCCAGCGTAGTAAACAATATATTAGGTACCAATGGAAATTTTTGTTAGAGAAAAAAATAATTTTCTATGGGTTTTAGGCAACCCCTGAATAATCGTCATTCGACCCCCAAATGTGTTGGGACTCACAGGTAGAGAATTGCACTAAAAAACAAACATACATGGCTTCTGTATAAAAAAAATCATAATTTAGGGCCTATGAATATAGTGAGATAATGACACAAGTCTGACATATTAGTGTTCTGTGCACAGTTAATTGATTAGTTTGTTGAGTTATTGTTAACTATCAAAGATTATTTATTAAAAGGTATGCATATATGTGTTTTACTGTTGCTCTTCAGTAGTCAATATATTTGTATGTGATATCAAATTTGTCCAAAGCTTTAACATTACTAAATGTTGTACTTGGTACTTAAACATATTGACTTAAAAAATGCAAAGAAACTCAAGAAATAATGAAAATGACTTTTGTTGGACAGTTTTAAATGTGGCATTGCTTACCATGCTCCAACTGAATGCGATGTCATCAAGAGGTGGTTAACAAAATGTGAAGATGACTCAGAAACTGCCAACTACATCAGTGCCCATACTAAAGATGTGAGTAGTCTTAAGTAGACAAGTATTTTGACATTTCTACCATAAAGAAATGAGGA
Source organism: Biomphalaria straminea (assembly GCA_021533235.1). Lineage (NCBI taxonomy): Eukaryota > Metazoa > Mollusca > Gastropoda > Planorbidae > Biomphalaria > Biomphalaria straminea. The sequence goes on along the minus strand of JADKLZ010015143.1, from coordinate 9,121 downwards.
ATGTCTTTCAACAATAATTCTAATTTTTTTAATTTCATTTGATTGTTAAGTTTTGATGAAATTGATTTTTTCATGAAAATGCTCGATTGACTTTTTATTGATGCCTTTTGTTAACAGTGTCCCAAGTGCCATGTATGTATTGAGAAAAATGGAGGGTGTAATCATATGGTGAGCACTGATTAACTAACTTTATGTATTTCATTGATTAATTTATTTAGGAATTTAAAAATATATTTATTTTAATACATTTGGATAACATAATTTTTATTGATCCGATCTAATGGAAATTCAGTTTGATTACAATTGACAACCTCTTTATTCTTCTATCACTAGCAATGTCCTGAATGCAAGTATGACTTTTGCTGGATGTGTTTAGGGGGTAAGTTACATAGGAATGGACACTCAATAATAGAAACAACTGTAAATTGTCTTAGATGGCACATCTTTAGGTTCTAAAAATTTAATAACGTTTTAACATTATTATTTTACATTGTTTTTTTTTTTCTTATTTTCTCATGTTCCTTTGAATAATATATGTATCTTTATGGACCAAAATTATATATATATATTTTTAGAATATAATTTCAGTTGTAATTTTGTTAGTTGTTTATTTTTATAATGTTTAAAAAATTATTTGTAACCTTTGAGGCTGCAAAAAGAAGAAATAAATGTATTTTTGTTTTTTTCAGATTGGAAGTCTCACGGAAGTGAATACTATGAATGCAGTCGTTACAAAGAAAATCCAAACATAGCCAACGAGTCAGTCCATGTGCAAGCCAGAGAAGCCTTGAAAAAGTATCTTTTTTATTATGAGAGGGTGAGAAACTTGCATAATTTTTTTTTTTAGTTGTCAGTTCATAATTTTTTATAAGAAATATGAACTCAAACATAGGTCAAGTAGCAATAAAAAATACTCTAAGACTAAAAACTAGAGAAAATAGTGAAATTTTTTTTTTTTTAATTTTTGTAACTGTCTGTTTTCATGTCAACTCTTTTTCTGTACCTAATATGTCATTGCTGAACTTTGTAGTGGGAGAACCATGCAAAGAGTTTGCAGCTGGAAGAGACCACTACAGCCAAGATCACAACCAGAACCCAAGAGAAAGTGATGAACAATCAGGGCACATGGATAGACTGGCAGTATCTGTTGAGAGCTGCTGGCCTTCTCAAAAAGGCAGGTCTTTTGGTTCTATATGTTCAAAAGGATTAGGCAAAGTGTACTTTTTGCCCCATTTTAGTTATTTTTTTAAATCAGGGTTAAAGGTAAAGACTTTGTAAACTTGTTTTGAAAATATTCAAATTATTATTCTGTGTGAAAAGTAACTTACCTTTCATTATTGGTGATTTAGTTTGATTGTTCATATTTCTAACAAGAAATTTAAAAAAAAGAAAGGAATATTAAAATAACACATTATTTTTTTGTTTCTCAAAATATCATTACAGTTCTATCTTATTAATGTTGCTCTCCTGTTTCACCACAATGTAGATTATTCATGGGGTAAAACCATTAGGTTCATTTCAAAGTAACAATTGAAACTTCATGTATGACTTATCTTGTTTACAGTGCAGGTATACACTTCAGTACACTTACCCTTATGCATATTACATGGAGAAAGGACCTAGAAAAATTTTAGTAAGTAGACTGCTGTTTTTCAAACTTGTTTACCCATCCGTTTACCAAATGACACAGTGTAACCAATGTATTTGTATTTGAATATTCAAATATTGTGAAATCATTTGACATGTTGAAACAGAACATACAGTTGTCGTAGAAAAGAAATATTGTCAACAACTTGAGAGAATTACCACCTCCCAACATTAAATCTTCATAAGCCTAATGCACAGAACTACAAACTGTTACAGTTACATGGATGACGACAGCAGAAGAAAAACAACTTTTACTGAGGGTGTTCAAATGTATTTTTGTTTAAGCTAGCCATGAATTTGTAGACGACCTTTGTCTTTCTTTTGTTGATTTTGTTTTTTTAGACTTTCAAGTTACATTTTTTCTTCACCTTTTTTCTAGAATGCTTTTTCTTGAATAAGAACACAATGTTCATTTAGGTTTTAAAATAAGAACACAATGTTTTAGGTTTGAAAATAAGAACACAATGTTTAGGTTTGAAAATAAGAACACAATTGTTCACTAAGAATGTCTTGTTACTTATTTGCTTTCTTTTCAGTTTGAATACCAGCAAGCACAATTAGAAGCTGAAGTAGAAAATTTGTCTTGGAAAGTTGAAAGAGCAGAGATCACAGACAGAGGGGTAATTTTTTTTTCTTGGTAATAGTTGATAGAATAAAGCAGACACCTAGTGCGGGTAAAAAAAAACAAAAAAAAACTTTTCTAATTTCATTCATTATTAGTTAAGCTCTTTTTTTTTATGTCAATGAATGATTGACCTACATGTTTTTTTTTTAAACCAGAAACTAGTCATTTCTATAACACTAGTCATTTATATATATATATAACATTTATATATAACACTATCATATTGATAAAAAATTATCATAGAAAATACATTTAAAAAAAAACACATTAGATCTATTTATAAATTCTATTACAATTTTAGGTTGAGATTTGGGTGAAAAAAATGCCTGGGGTTACCTAATAAGGGGGCTCAGGCTCAAATCTTGACTGTGCTTTGTTGGTGACTTTTTTTTTTTAAATTATCAAACTTCTGAAAGCAGTGATTCAAATTCAAATGTTTTGTTGTTATAGTATTGAAGTGATAACTGAAACAGAAAGCTGTCTAATTGACATAATTCATGCATCTCTTCAGCCTGCTCATTCTATTGAACATTATTTTGACTTTGTTTACCCAGGTGCTAGAAAATCAAATGGATGTCGCAGAAAAGAGGAGGCTTACATTACTCAAAGAATTTTTAGATGTCCAAGTGCTCTAATGATGATTGAGAGACAGTTTCTGTGGTTGTGGCTGATTGCTATTATATGGCCAAGTAAAGACACCAATGTGAACCATCAGTATTCTCCATTTAACAGCATCATTTATTCAACTTTTTAACAGGAGAGTACCAAAAAAACAAAAATGTGGAGCTTGTAAAACTGTCATCTCTTATTTGAGTTACTTTAAATAGTTGAGTATATGCAATTTGTAAATAAGTTCAGTTTTTAATTAGCTTTGGAAGAAACATTTACAATCTGAGCCTTTCTTTTTTTTTTTTTTTTTCATATGTAAATTTCATAAAAGTAAATGCTTTAAAATAAAAACC